>PVLC010004054.1:0-89262 GCA_004027655.1 Graphiurus murinus
TTGATTATTCATCAATTTATTCCCCCACCCACATATCTAGCCATCCATCTACTCACTCATTCATCTGTCCATTTACCTAGACATCCATCCAAAATCCATCCATCCATCCATCCATCCATCCAAAATCCATCCATCCATCCATCATTCCATCATTCCATCCATCCATCCATCCATCCATCCATCCATCCATCCATCCATCATTCCATCCATCCATCCATCCATATATCCATATATCCATCTACCCATCCATTCATCTCTCTACCCATCCATCCATCTACTCAACCACCCATCATCCACCCATCCATCCATCCATCCATCCATCCATCCATCCATCTACCTATCCATCCATCCACCCATCCATCCATCCATCCATCCATCCACCCATCATCCATCCATCCACCCATCATCCATCCATCCATCCATCCATCCATCCATCCATCCATCCATCCACTCAATAATTATTCACTGATCCGGCACTGTCCTCGGTCTTGGATTCCTGTCTATTCCAGACCTCCTCCCCTCTGGGCTTCTGTTATCTTAAGCTGGGCAGTGAGCAGAGGGGAGAAGGAGAGACGTGGTTGGGTACAGTAGCAGCAGCTCCCTGAGGCCAGCATGTGGTTATTTTCCATCACGCCACTTATCAAATGTGTTACAGTGCTCAGACCCCTTCCCACTTGGTGGTTGAGGAAACTGAGGTTTGGCGGAATCCCGTTGCTTCGCGTAGGTCACCTGAGTAACAGGCGGAGCTAGGATTCAGAGCCTTCTTTCAGAACTTTTCGCTGTCACTGCACCCTTCGAGTCCCTGGTGGAGAGGAAGGAGGGAGAAGCATGATTTGACTCGCCCACCATTGCCCAGTGGGGGTGGCTCCCGCCAGAGCAGTTCTGGCGCTTTCCTGGGGCAGCTCCCGCCTGGGGACCCACGTGTCTCCCCCGTTCCCAGCTTCAGTCTTTAAGTGCAGGCGATCTCTGCTTCTTGGGGCAGCATTTATGATTCTACGTTCAAGAAGCCATCTAAATCTTTTCCAGGATATTTTAATTTAAATTTTACTCCTATTCCTTTTTTAAAAAAAAAATCATCCCTTATTTTTAGTAGTCACTCACTTGCTTATTTCACTCCTATGTGGAATAGGGCTTCATTTCTTTATGTTAGATGTTGGCGGAGGGGTCTTGGTTTATGAGGTTACACTTGAGAGCTCAGAAGCTCCCTCTGTTGCCATGCCACAGTCTGGCCCTCCAGGTGGGAGAACCTCATCCTGTCAGTCTGCCCTCCCAGCCATCCCACCCCCTAGGCTGCTCGGCTCATCCCTCGTTTCCCAGGCCTGGAACATGGATGCTGAGAGGGTCCAGTCGTGGCTGACTCCCAAGGGCCAGGTGGTGTTGGGGGAAGCCTGGTGGTTGAATGGGGAAAGTGAGGGAGGGGTGGGGACCCTCCCGGGGCAGTACACGCTCCAGGCCCAGTGTTGCCTGCCGCCCCAAGCAGGGCTCAGTGAGCTGTGCTGCTGGGGAGGGGCTGGGACCGTGTCTCTTCCTAGGGGATAGGAAGGGCAACTGGAATGGAGACCCTGGGGCAACTTCCTCAGAAGCTCAGCTGTTTCCTGACTTCTGTGCTTTTAACTTCCTGTCATAACTGGCTTTAGTTTGGGTCTCTTTCTCATAACTGTGCATGTAAATCTGCCCTGAAATGTCTTAGCTACCCAGACACAAGTGGAGGAGGTGTGCGTGGGGCAAGATCATGGGTCAGGAGCCTACTCTGCAAAGAGCCAGGGAATATTTTCACCTCTGCCTGACTCTGCCCAGGTTAGAGGGAAGGCAGCCCAGTGGTATGCAAATGAGGGGGTGTGGCCACCGGCCCATAAGATCCATTTATGAATACTGAAACTGTCACATGTCACAAAATACTATTCTCCTTTGATTTTTTTTACCCAATCATTTAATACTGCGAAAGCCATTCTTAGCTTGCAGGTGTGTGAGAGCAGGTGGTGGGCAGTGGTCTACTGCACCTGGAATACAGAGTCAGGCGTCCGTAGGTGAAGGAGTCCGGCAGGGAGAGTCGCTTTTTCAGGCTGACCTCTCTGCAACCGTGGGAGCAAGGCCAGAGTTTGCTTTTCTGAGAAGCACACTGGATTGGGAGGGAAGAAACCAGGAGAAGGGGCCCTCTACCCTCTCCCCTCTCCTGGTGGATTTGGCCCAGTGAGCACTCCTCCCCAGAGCAGAGGCATCAAAGGGAGGGAAGGGAAAAAGCGGAGAGAAGAGGCCGACAGGGGGTGGGCAGAGCCCCCTCGCACACACCCCAGCGAGGGGGCCAGCTGAGGCTTCCGAGAAGAAAGAAGCACCTGGTCCAGAGGGGTGCACGTGGCTTCGGCCTGTGAGCAGGTGGCTTGTGATGGAGACCTGAGTGATGTCGGGGAGGGACCAGAGTGCCCAAGTGTGCAGTGTGCGTGTGCTTGGAGCACACGAGAAGGAATAAGGAGGCCCGAGTAGCAGGAGCGGAGTGAGGCGGGGACAGAGGCCAGGAGGAGAGCCCGGCTGTGCTTCTGAGTGCTGGGGCTGCAGCCTGGCTGGAGCCCCTGGGCCACAGTGGGGAAGGGAATGGCGCAGGGCGGGCCCGGTCTCTATCCTTGGGCCATTGTCTTTCTTTTTCCCTTTTTCTCCTCTCCTGCCATGTATGAGACCCGCACGGCCCCAACTTGTTGCCTTAGATGAGCCTCACCGTCTGCGGCTCCAATCTTTGGATTGTGCCAAATTTCGGTCTGACAAATGATAAGGAACTTGAGGCGTACCTCTGGTGTGCGGGCGCTCCGTGCCGGGCCTGCGGTGCTGGAGATCCGTGTGGGTGGCTTTGGGCGTTTGAAGGTGCACGTCCTCTCCTGTCCTCCTCCGTTTTCCCTGAGGAGGTGAACGGGATGTGGCGGCCGACGGGGGGCGTGGGAGCAAGTGTTCTCTGAGCCTGAGCAGGCGGAGGGCGGAGGAGCAGGAGCGGGGTTGGTGCAGCTGGCGCCACCCTGGCTTGTCTGCGCTAGGTAGCAGTCCCAGTCTGGGACATCCAGGCCCAGCGGGCGACCTGCTCTGGTTGGTAGATGGGGAATTTAGCATGGGCCTCACCTGTAACAGACATTCGGTCAGTGATCATGTTATTAACACCACTGTCACGCTGATACCGCACGTCATCATTATGACTTTTGGGGTTGGTCCTGAGAGCCTGGAGCCACGGTCTGAGGGGGCGTCGGCAGACCCACGGCAAGGCTTCTTCAGTGTGTGGCTCTTTCCCAAGCAGCTGGGAAGAAGGCAGATTCATTCATTCATTCACTCATTCATTCATTCACTCATTCAATCATTCACTCATTCAATCATTCATTCATTCACTCATTCAATCACTCATTCACTCATTCACTCACTCATTCATTCCATCAATTATTTCTTGAGAATCTACAGTGTGCTAGACACTGCCCTAGACCCAGGGACCAAGCAGGAACAGTCTCCGTTCTTGTAGAGCTAATGTTTGAAGCAGGAGACAGACAAGTGTCACGGTAGCTAGTGGGCGGGAGTCCTGCTTGTCCAGGTGGACAGCGAGGCCTTCCTCACGGATGCCGTTTAAGGCGAGCGGGGCGCTGGGTGTCGGGAAGAGCAGCAGAGAGGCAGGAGGCCGAGTGTTTTGGGGGAGCATTGGGCTGGTGTGACCAGGATGCAGCGAGCGAGGGGACAAGGGGGGAGGGGGGGACATGAGGCTGGAGCGTGACTGGAGCCGTGGTGAGGCCTGCTGGGAGCCCCTGGGGGGCTTTGAGCAGAGGAGGGCACAGGCACAGTGGTGCTCACACAAGGGTGTCCTGGTGGCTGTGCAGGGTCACCTGTGCCATTGGAAGACGGGGGGGGGGGGCAGGGGGGGGGGGTGTCCACAGATTCTGGAATGACCGGAAGGGGGTGCTGCAGCCCCTCCCCGTCTCCCCGTAGACTGGATGTGAAGGCGGAAGGAACGTTCGGCCATCGATTGGGGTGGGAGGCTGTGGGGGGCAGTTGCGGTTTGATAAATTGAGGTGGGTTTCAAGGACAACGTCAGAGAAACAGCTGGGTGTCCTAACCTGGGCTCGGATGCGCCAGGACTGGGGACAGATGTGTGCTTCAGCTAGTCCGAAACCACAGGACTTGAGCATCGGGGACCGGGCGTGGTCAGAGAAGCAGAGACCTGAGGACGGGGTAGGCAGCGCTCCAGGCCTCACAGTGGGGGGAGGGAGGACAGGGACCAAGGAGGAGAAGCCAGAGGCTGCAGGAAAAACCGGGAGCACGGTGGGGTATGGAAGCCACGTTGGAAGAGTGCTTCCAGGAAGCGGACCAAGAGCTGCGTCGAATGCCACCATGGGCACAACAAGACGTGACTGAGATATGGCCATGGGGTCCGGGAAGGGGGCGTCCCTGGTCCCCCCGACAGAACCGTCCTTTGTGGAGCAGCAGGGATGGGAGCCGTTGGAGTGATGTTCAGAGACGGGGGGTCAGGGAGCACTCAGTGGAGGCAGCTGTGCACCGGCCTCTATAGAGGCCAGGACTGAGTGGGAGGCTAGGCGAGGAGCAGGCTCCATTCTGAGACCAGGTTTGTGGAGCAGGAGCACCTGCTCGAGGGACAGGGGGACAGGTCACATGCGTCCTGAGGCCTCTTGGCCACAGCTGGGATCATGGAAATGCATCTCCTGGTCCGGGTTATGGGCCCAGCACGGGGGCATGGGGCCAGGCAGGCGTGGACGCCAGCGGATCTGGGGCCTGCTCTTTTAGTTGCTTCTATTTTCTCCGTAAAGCAAGAAGCAAGGTTGGGTGGAGAGGAAGAGGCAGGACGAGAAGCTGGGAAGTTAAGTGAGCGGAGAGGGTAGGAACGGGGCTGGGCGTGGCTCCCTGGCAGAGCGCTTGCGCAGCAGGCACAAGGCCCTGGGTTCCATCCCCAGCACCGCAAAAAAAAAAAAAAATGTGTGTGTGTGTGTGTGTGTGTGTGTGTGTGTGTGTGTGCGCGTGTGTGTGAGATGTGGTAGAACACAGCACCTCGAAGCTGTGCACGTGCTTGGGGTACTGGGTGGGAATTTGGAAAGGCATGAGTTGGATTTGCTTAGAGACCAGGATGAAGGCGAGGAGGAGGAGGGGGCGAGCACGCTGTGGGGGTGCTGGCGGAGACGGCCAGGTTGGGAGGGAGGGCGGCTGGGAGGCGAGAGAGGAGGTGGCTGGCAGATGCAGCGCTGGCCAGCGGGAGCGTGGGCTTTGGGCTTTAGGGCCTGGAGTGAGCTGGGAGGAGAGGGCGCAGCCGAGCGTGAGTCCCGTCCTGCAGAGTGGGTGACTAGGGCAGTGTGGGGCGTGGAGCTTACGAGCTTACAAGAGCAGCTGCGACCTGTGGGGGCAAGGCGATGAGGGGCCAGGCACTGGGTGTCAGAGTTTCCCCCCCATGAACTTATGAGGGAAGGGAGATAGAGCGTGCTAGGTGGCCGCAGTCGGGGTGCAGGGAGCGGAGGCCACCCTCCCCGCCGGCTCCCGGCTCCTCAGCCCGAGAGGTTGAGAGGGGAGATGGCTGCCCCCGGAGAGGCTGCAGGAGGGGCTTCCTTGTCGGCTCTCAGTGACCGTGTAACGTGTAGGAGGATTCAGAGAAAGCTTGAAGAAATGGGGGACTGTCGGGAAAAAGGGAGCAGAGCAGCTTATGGGATGGTCTTCCCTGAACTCCTCCTCGAATCCAGCCAGGGTCTGGGCTGTGGGCTCAGAGCCTGTGGGAGGCAGCGCCATCCCGTCCTCCGCAGTGCCTCTGCCCTACAGAATGGCCTCTCATCTGGCCTCCACAGTGAGAGGTCACCACATGCTGGGCTGGATGGCCTCAGCCACCCTTCCTGGCTCAGAGACCGCCTCCTGCGGGAAGCCTCCCAGCCTGTCGAGATGGAGGCCACTAGCCCATCGGGGGCCTCTGTGTTTTGGCTCCTGTTCCCATTGCCCCATCTCGGGGAATCCGTATTTCCACGTCTCATCTCCCTGCAGGGGAGTAGAGGAGAAGGATAGACTTGAGTCTGAAGCCAGCATCCCTCCAGTCCAGCCAGGCGGTGTCGGATAGCTCACGAAGCCTCCCTGAACCTGTCTCCCCATCTAAAGATGGGAAGGGAGCGCAGGGAGTGTGGGTCAGTGGGGAGCGCTTGCCTCGATTGCACAAGGCCATGGTTTTGACTCCGAGCACCACCCAAAAGATTGGAGATGAAAATAAAAGGTGGGGGAGGGTGTTTCCTCCTTGTTGCCTGGGAGCGCTCCATCACGGAATCCTGTGCTTGTTGAGTGCGCCCTGGCTGGGCTCTTCTGCTCTGGAAGCAGCTTCTGTGCAAGAGGCCGGTTTGCTGGTCCTCGTCCCCTCGGGCATCGCCAAATGCCTGGCTCAGCGGTGTGTCCAGTCGGCATCACTTACCGAATCCGGGGAGGATCGCTATAAAACTTTTCTGTAATGTCTTTAAAAGATTCAGAGGGGTTGAAATATACAGTCGTATTTTCCAGCTCCTAGTAAAAATAGTTTGCATATGGCTATGAAAAATACAAAACCACACAAGTCCAGCTATGCCAGAACTATATAGTTTTTAAGCATCAATTAACAAAAAAGATTTTTTTCATGCAGCTCTAAAAGAGAATGAATTGTGTATGAGACTTTCTACTTTACATCTGAAAGTTTTTTTTTTTTTTTTTTTTTAACTTACTGAGACCATTTACTGAGAAAATTGCCTTGAAAACATTTAATACTTGCAAAGTGTTCTTTTTTCCCCCCTCAGACGTGTCATTTTGCAATGCCTACCGCCGTGAATCTTTGGAAACATTTCATTTTACAAGAAGTATTAAAAAAAAACTTTCACATTTTTGATTACCATTTTGGTTCTTAACAGTGGATCTTTTGACTTTTCCCAAATCACTTTTTTGCACGTAGATTTTCAAAAACTTGAAGACCGTTATGAAAGCGTTTAAGCTCATTGATGTTAACAACACCGGACTGGTTCAGGCCCGCGAGCTGAAGAGGATCCTGGAGACCTTCTGCTTCAAGATGTGGGACGAGGAGTACAGAACGTGAGTGCTCCTATCCCCCTCGGCCAGCTTCTAAAGCGACTGTTCACATGCGGCCCTCCCTCCCTCCCTCTCCCTCCTACCCTCTCCTTGGACACTTCTCCTGGGTTCCCGAGGCTCCTTGTGAATTCTGAAAGTGAGACCTGCCGGTTCTCCTCCTGTGGACACTCTGGGGCGGGTGCCAGTCAGCTGGCCTGCAGATTTGAGCACCTCTGGGTCGCTGACCACTCCATCCCTGCATGGCCGGGTTCACAGGGAAGCTCTACTCCAAGCTTGGGATTCCGAGAGTGAACGAGTTGGACAATTTCAGGACCTACCCATTTGTTGATGGTCTCTGTCCTTTCTCTCCCTCCTTATGTAGGATAGGAACTGTGTTCTCCCTCCAGGACCGTAGTTCCAGGGGCGTGGTGGCGCATGTGGCAAGGGGCCAGGGAATAGGGCAGAATATTTAGTGGCCTCGTCTGGTTGAAAGCCACCACCTGCTCCTGACTCAGGCGTGCCTTTGGGCCTCTGGTGAACTTCAGACCATTTTGAAGACGCCGAACGCTTGGCTTCTGTGCTACACAGGTTTTGGGTGAAGGCCACGGGAGGACAGGTCTCCCTTTAGCTTATTTATGCAGTGCCCAGCCGAGAGGGCAGCCTCTCCCTGCCTTCTCCTCAAAGGCTTCTGTAAATACAGGAGCCAGCCTTAGCCTCTGCTTCCTGTGGGATTGGTGACCCACAGTCCACCACGGCCCAGAAGTAGGACATGGAAAATTCCGGAAACAGACAATTGATAAGTTTTAAATAACTTTTATCATGTGCCTTATTTATTTATTTATTTTTATTTTTGCAGTACTAGGGATTGAATCCAGAGGCATTCTACCTCCGAGCTACACCCCCAGCCCTATTTTTTTTTTTTTTTTTTTTTTTGGTACTGGGGATTGAACTCAGGAGCATTCTACCTCCGAGCTATACCCCTAGACCTATTTTTTATTCTTTATTTTGAAACTAAGTTGCAGAATGCCTCACTAGGTAGCTGAGGTTGGCCTCGAACCCAGATCCTCCAGTCTCAGCCTCCCGAATGCTGGGATTACAAGCATGCGCCACCACGCCCGGCCCTATTTTATTTCTTATTTGGAAACAGGATCTCACTAGGCTGATGAGAGTCTCACTGCTTGCCGAGGCCGTCCTCAAATCTGCAGTCCTCCTGTCTCAGCCTCCCAAGTACTGAGATTACAAGCGTGTGCCACCATGCCCAGCTTAGAGTGCCTTATTTTAGTTATCCTATTTTATTGTTGGTCATCGCTCAGCTCTTACTGTGCCTATAAATTAAACTTTATCATAAGTGTGTATGCATAGGAAAAAATGTAATACAAGTGTGGTTTGATATCACCCACAGTTTCAGGTTGGCCCATATCCCCTGTGGATAAGGGGGGGGTGACTGTACCCTCCAGGCCGTTCATGAAAGTCCTGAGCCTGATGATTTTACCTGAGGCGAAGCGTGTCGCGCTGTCCTGGCGCTAGAGGCTCCTGTTATGAAGGGCGCCAGAGCTCCTGACATACCGCTCGCCGGAGGCCAGGGCGCAGATGCTGGAGGCACGGGCATTGCCTGGGGCTTGGAGTCGTGAAGGACTGGCCACGAAGGCTCAGATGCCGCACGGCCCAACGGCAAGGGCACTTTGTTAAAAATAGATGATTTCTCACTCTTTTGAATACACTTTATTCCTTTTTCCTGTTTCGAACCCACCTCAGAATATAAAAGACATAATAGATGTTTTAATTTTTACATCCTTTCCGGCTGGGAAAATGCCCAGAATAAGATCCAAACAAAACAAATTAAATAATTTTGTGCGCGCAATTATAGAACAGAGGCAGCGCTCTTCTAAAACAGGCAATCAAAAAACAAAGCCGTGTTTTATTTGACAATAAACCTTGTGTTTGGCACTGCAGTCTCCAACCTAGTAAATCTATAAAAAATGTTACTGTCTGTTTCCCCATCTCTTAAGTATTGAATAATAAAGAACGCCACTTTTTTTCTTTTTTTATTCGAGATTGTTTTTAAGCCTCGGAAACAATGCCGTTTTCCTGATAAGGCTCGAGCAACTTCACACAATGGCACTGCTTCCCCTAGACTAAGACACGCGGGAGATCAAAAGGAGACCGTTTCTTCAATTGCTTTAATGCGTTCCTTCTTGAAGCTCGAGCGGATACATCTTCCTTGAGAAGCTGCTTCAGCATTAACTTTGCCTTTTTAACTTTGGTGCAGGACACACAATGCATCTTTGAACCCTTTTATCTGGCGGCTTTCTCTTTAAGATCGGCATTGGGCGCTTGGCCCGGTAGGAACGGCCGGAGCTTTGAAGTCAGACACACATGGGGTTGAGTCTGTTTGGGTGCCTTGTTCTAGGGCCTTGGCACACTCCTGGGCTCCCCTGAGACTGTTTTCTCTTAAAGAGCGGGGTGCAGAGAAGCCCCCCTTGCAGGGCGGGGATGAGGATGCCATGGGTTCCTGGCTTGCCGGAGCACAGAGCAGGTGCCGATTTCATGGCAACCAGATCACAATCGTAACGAGCCCCAAAGCCCTTTCCTCCCTAATAGATCGCTCTTTGGGGCTGCAGAATCCTGTCTAGCCATTGCCAAACAACCATGAGGCCAGAGATAAAATTACCACCGAGCTTTACTTCTAATTGGGACTTTCCCAAACCCACGGCCGTTTTTCCTTTCCCATCCTACCAGTTGCTCTCCGCCCAAGTACCTGAATCTATGTTAAAGAATTTATGAGCAGCCTTGCAAACAAACAGGTCACTAAAGGTCAGCTGCTACCAGAGCTTTTTCTCCAGGTGGAGATGCCAGAGAGACTTACGGGACGATTGGCGGTCTTCCTTGACCCCTGAGTCCCGCCTCCCTATGAGGCCGACTTGCCTGCCCAGAGTTCAGACTCCCTGGTGGTGTCTTAGGAGCAGTCGCTTCTCCCATCCTTTCTTCTTGTAAGAAGTCTCTGGGGATGCGGGCCTCCTGGGCAGTCCTCAGGCCTCAGTCTTCTCTTGAGCACACATCACCACGGGATTCCGTCTGTCCTGGATGACCGTGTAGCAGGTGCCGCGAGCGTGCACAGGCCGCGCATGCGCACAGGCCAGGGTTCTCCCGGGAGCATGGACCAGTTTCCAGGGATGCGGGAAGACTGGCGGCGAGTCTCGCCAGGGCCTGCGTTTCCTGGAGCAGCGTGCCAGGCGACACTTTCTACACAACGGGACTCAGAGGAGCCCATGAAGTGCCTCCTCCTCTCTGGGTTCTGGAGCTTGCAGTCTATTTTCAGAAGACGGGGGCTGAGGAGGAAAGACGGGCTGTTGAGGGAGTTTCGGAGCTCACATCTGGCAGTTGTCATCTCTCAAGATAATTTTTCATATTAGAACAATGGGCGAGCTTCATCAAAGTGGAAAATAGGTAGTTATTGAAATGCATATATGACACTACTCTGTTAAATTTGGAAAAACAGAAAAATAGCAAATACTCTAAGTATTAATTACTAAATTTTTAGAAAGCGGCATGAAGTTAGATAATTATAGAAGCGAACACATATGGAGATAATATCACCAAACATTTAAAAAACTGTCAATTTTTTTTAGAAGTATAATAGCCCAGAAGTTATCTAGAAAAAACTACTTATCAAGTGGCAGATTTGAATAATAGAGAATATGTTTTAAAAAATCCAAACGTCCCATTTATCTCAATATGTTTTCAGGGCAGACAGTGGTTTGCAGGTTTAGAAAATGTCTTATCATAAGAATGCTTCAAGAAAAGCTTGGCTGTCTGTCATTTGCTGTTTTGAAGCACATGTTGTCCGTGGTCCTCCGTCTCTCTCGTGAAGTGATACACTCTTGGTTAAAAAAAAAAAAAAAAAAAAAAAAAAATCCGTGTGTGTCTCCTCCCGTCTAGCTTTAGTTTGCCTGATTCTGGAAGTATTACTGATGGCTCACTGCCCAGATCCATGCCCTTCCAAGTATTGGAGGAAGGTGGCCCCTGCTTCTGCTGTCCAAGTGGGCACCTGGCAGCCTGGGCCGGCCCTCCCCCCCCACTGGGCGTGGAGATCATAATTTCTGAAGTATCCCTGCAGGTCCTGGAGGCTTCTGTCTCATTCGCTTATCCACAGGCTGAAGAAGGGGTCTCCTCAAAGTTTCTGCATTTTTAAAAATCAGACAATAGCATTTCCCAGGGGTTACTTTTTTTTTTTTTTTAATTTCAGTTGTAGCCTGAGACAGACATTAAAATGAATGTCAGCCCCAGTTTGATACATTAGGATAGGCTTGTTCCATTTTAGATTCACTATGTCGGATTTCACAAGAACCTTTGTATTTCAGGTTTTCAAAACACTACAACATTGATAAAGATCCTGCAGTGGATTACAATGTGTTTTTGAAGAACCTTGGCATCAATAATGACTTGAACCTTAGATATTATGTGGGGGGTCAAGGTAAGGATTTTCTAAGTGCGGCGCTAAAGGTTTCCGTGTTCTTTGGCATGGTAATTCCTTTTCTATGGACCTTTCCTGAGGAAATACTTGTAAAAATATGGAAAAAGCATAATTTTTAAAGATAGCAATGGCACCATTATTTGTAAGAATAATGCTTAACAGTAGAAAAAGGTTTGAATCACAGTGCATCCATGTGGAGAAATGTATAGCTGGGTAGGATGATTTCCACAGTTAATGATGACATAGAAAGTGTTTGTGGAAGCCGGGCATGGTGGCGGACGCTTGTAATCCCAGCATCCGGGAGGCTGAGACCGGAGGATCCAGGTTCGCGGCCAGCCTCAGCTACCTAGTGAGGCACTCCGCAACTCAGTGAGTTTATAAAGAATAAAAAAAATAGGGCTGGGGGTATAGCTCGGAGGTAGAATGCCCCTGAGTTCAATCCCCAGTACCGCAAAAAAAAAAAAAAAAAAAAAAAAAAAAGAAAGTGTTTATGGAATTAGTACATGATTGGAAAATGTCCCAGCCTGGTGTGGTGGCGCACGCTTGTAATCCCAGCATTTGGGAGGCTGAGACTCAGAGGATCCGAGTTCAAGGCCAGCCTCAGCTACCTAGTGAGGCACTCGCAACTTAGTGAGACCCTGTTTCAAAATAAAGAATAAAAAAATAGGGCTGGGGGTGTAGCTCGGGGGTAGAATGTCCCTGAGTTCAATCCCCAGTACTGCAAAAGAAAATGTCCCCCCAAACTCACCGGTTGTCTTATGTAAGATGTTTCTGAATGTTATTTGATAATGAACACATATTCCTTTAATGAGAAAAAATCTCAATGTGAAAAGGCCAAGTCCAGGCATGGTGGTGTGTGCCTGTAATCCCAGGACTTGGGAGGCTGAGAGTGGAGGATCACAGGTTTAAGGCCAGCCTCAGCAACTTAGTGAGGCCCTGTGTCAAAATAAAAAAATAAAAAGGGCTAGAGATATAGCTCAGAGGTAGAATGCCCCTGGGTTCAATCCATGGTACTAAAAATAAAGGAGGGGAGGGGGCAAAGAGTTGAGTAACTTACAATTATATTAGACGTGTAAATCCAGGTAAGTGTATACCCTTGGGAAAGAGAGTTTTCATGCCTGCTGCTATAGGCTCTGTCCTGGCTCTGTCTTCATGCAATGACAAGAGTTGGGTGGTTTTTTCAGAGAGCAGGACTCCAGTTCTTTGAGGATGAATGCATGAATAATGTAATCCAACACTCTCCCCCCCTGGCATCTGGCCATTTTCCTGGACTTCAGGGAATGTCTCCTTAGTGTTTTTTTGCTCAGGGGTCTGTCACCCGTGACTGGCTCATTGGACATCTTGTCTGGTTTCAACTTAATTCTCTTCAGCAAATAGTCACTGAGCACTTTTCGCGGCCTCACTAGCAAGCGGGGAAAAGACAAGTCTCAGGTTTCAGCTGGCTTGCAGCGGGCTCCAGGACTCTGTTGCCTAAAGCTGCCCGTGTGGGCTCTGTGCTGAGCAGCTGTTCCTGTAGTCTCTTTTCGTGTTCCCCCAGAGCCTTGGGAGGCCGCTGCTAACGCAAAAAGATCGAAACAGAACATGGAATCCATCTCACTCCCCGGAAATAACCACTGCCGGCGTTATTCCCGACACCTTCCCCTGGGTATATATGGAAAGGAGAGAGAAGGAAAGAGAAATCCATTTGTAGAAATGGGGTCATGTAGATGCTATTTTATATGAGAATTTATGTCTCTCTTTAGTGGATCAAAAGGATAGAAATTGCAGCCGGGCACGGTGGTGCACACCTGTAATGCTAGGACTTGGGAGACTGAGGCAGGAGGATGGCAGGTTTGAGGCCAGCCTCAACAACTTAAGCTCTCAGCAAGTTAGTGAGACCTTGCTTTAAGATAAAAAATAAAAAAGGGCTGGTGGTTTTACTGTGCTTGGGTTCAATCCTTGGCGTGCACACACACACGCACACACACACACACACACACACACACACACACAAAAGAATAGAATAGAAATCACAACCAAGCTCAAGGAACTGATGAACACATCTGGGCTGGATATAATGTCTACACATTAGCTGGGTGCAGTGGCTCATACCTATAATTCCAGCTATTGGGGAAGGCTGAGGCAGGAGGATCACAAGTTCAAGACCAGCCTGGGCAACTTAGTGAGACTGTCTCAGAATTAAATAAAAATGGCTGGGGGTGTAGCTCAGTGGTAGAGCGCTTGCCTAGCATATGCAAGGCCCTGGGTTCAATCCCCAGCACCCCTCACCTTTCCAAACCCAATCAGTATCCACAGGTTATCATTATCCACGTTTCCCTTTCAGAATGTCATAGACCCAGATCTGTGGCCCAGATCTCAGCACAGAGCCTGAGGCCTGTGCTCTTCTCTCTTGTGGGCGGTCAGCTTTCTCTAGCTGGCTGCCCAAAGAACTTTCTCTCCCTGATTTTCAGTAGCATGGCTAGAATATGTGGCTTAGTGCCATGCCTTCTGTGTCAATTTTCCAGAGCACAGTGTGTTTTCAATTGGCAAGTTTGATTCTTTCTTCAAAGCAATATTGCATATCACTGAATGGATCTTCCACCTGCTAGATTTTTAACCTCAAGGATACAGATTATCCCCACGCCGGCCTGCCTGTTTCACGTCTTAAATTCTCTCCAAGGCTTTATTCTCCTCCTCCTTTCCCTCTGTGTTCTCGATGATCACCTTAGGTCTTCAGACCTATAATTTGTCACCAAGGTTTGTTCTATTCCTTGCTGTTTTTTTTTATTTTTGTTTGTTTGGGTTTTTTTTGTGGTACTGGGGTTTGAACCCAGCGGCATTTTACCTTTGACCTACACCCCCAGCCCTATTTTTTGTTTGTTTGTTTGTTCTTTATTTTGAAACAGGGTCTCACTAAGTTGCGGAGGGCCTCACTAAGTAGCTGAGACTGACTGTGAACCTGGATCCTCCTGTCGTAGCCTCTCAAGTACTGGGATTACAAGCGCATGCCACCACGCCCAGCTTATTCCTTGCTGTTTCTAATTTGTTACTCTGCAGCGTTTCCTTAGGTTGGATCTATTGTTTCCCATCTCATTTTATTGTTTATTATCTTATCACTGAGCTCTTATTTTACCAAATTCATGCTCTTAGTAAGTCATTCTGTAATTTTTTTTTTGTACTGGGGATTGAACCCAGAGGCATTCTACCCTTGAGCTACACCTCCAACCCTTTTATTTATTTTTTTTTTAATTTGAAACAGAGTCTCACTAAGTTGCCAACCTCAAACCTGTGATCCTCCTGTCTCTGCCTCCCAAGTGCAGGGATTACAGATGTGTGCCACTGTACCCGGCAAGACATTCCATAATTTTTGTCCTGACTTACATTTCCTTCCAAGGTGGGACCTCTCCTCTTCCGCAGTATGTTCCTCCTCTTCTTTCTCTATCTAGCACCCCCTCGTATTCCTATCAAGTTTGAATTAATTTCTGAAAGTTTGGGTAAATTGAGCATTTTCTATTTCGCTTTATTTTTTCTATTGACCTTTTATTTATTATTTTCTTGTGATTGTCCTAGGGCTTATAATATACATCCTTAATTAATCAGACTCTACCTTTAAATAATATTGTACTGATTCCATGAAGCATAAGGACTTTATAACAGCCTTTTCCCAATTCTTCTGTCCTATGTCTCATTATATTGCTGCCCTGAGTTGTGCTTTTATGCCTGCCACGGACACAGGATACACTGCTCTGGCTTCCCTCGTTCTGCTGAGGTTTCCTGTCTGCATTCATTGTGTGTGTGTGTGTGTGTGTGTGTGTGTATACATACATATATATATATATGTATGTATATAATGTGTGTGTTACTAGGGATTGAACCCAGGGGCATTCTACATCAGAGCTACAGCCTAACCCTTTTTTATTTATTTATTTATTTATTTATTTATTTATTTATTTATTTATTTATTTATTTATTTTGTGTGGAAAAGGGTCTCACTAAGGTTGCTGGGATTCTCACTAAGTTGCTAAGGCTGGCCTCGAACCTGCGATCCTCCTGTCTCAGCCTCCCAAGTACTAGGATTGCTGTCATGCTCCACTATGCCTGGCTGAGGAGTATATATTCTTAAACATTGTATTTTAAAAATTTAAGACTACTAAAATGTTTTAATTTTTATTTGCTAATCCCAATGTTTGTGTCATCTCAGGGTTTGGTCTTTATTGATGATGATGATGATTTTTTTTTCCTTAAACGTAGATCATAGCCGGGCGTGGTGGCGCACGCTTGTAATCCCAGCATTCGGGAGGCTGAGACCGGAGGATCCGGGTTCGCGGCCAGCCTCAGCTACCTAGTGAGGCACTCTGCAACTTAGTGAGACTCGGTTTCAAAATAAAGAATAAAAAGTAGGGCTGGGGGTATAGCTCGGAGGTAGAATGCTTCTGAGTTCAATCCCCAGTACCGAAAAAAAAAAAAAAAAAAAAAAAAACGTAGATCATGTTTTCCTGTTGTGATAATTCTTGCATTTAACCTGAGTATAGTAACTTTTGCACTACAGAGACTAGGGATTCTTTATGCTCCTCTGCAGAATTTAAGCTTTTCTTTCAGCAGCCAGTTTCCATGGTATGCTCGGACGCCGTCCTCCAGGACGAGGGTGACACCTGGACTCTGTGCTGTCATCGTAGCTGACAGCATGATCTCCGCTCTGCACATCTGTCTTCAGAGGTTGCCCAGAGATTAGGGCACAGTTTGCTCACAGGCGCTGGAGAACCCCTCGATGGCTCTCTTCTTTGGGGGCTTTCCTTCCTTTCTTGTCGGCAGCTGCAGCCGCCCTGAGCTCTTTTGTACTTCCAGAAGCCAGCAGACCACCTAGCGGGGTTCCAGCTGCGGCCTGCCCTCAGGCAGGAAGTCAAGTGACAAGCGCACGCTGCCCGCGTTCAGCTTGTCCTCTGTCGCCTTCAGTTGGAGTCTGCTTTCAGCTTCTCCCTGTGCCTCCTGATAGTTTTGCTTATATTTTGCCCAGAGTTTATAATTGTTCTCTGCTAGGACGGTTGGTTTAATAGGGGCGAATCCACCGTAATTGGAAGCAAAACTTTCTGGCTGCTCAGATGAAAGTAATTTTGTTTTGTTGCTAATTTTTACCATTTGTTGTTGTTGTTATTTGTTTTCTTTTTATCTACTTCATGAGGTATTATTGTTACTGGGCAGTAATCTCCCCTAGAAATAAATATTAAAGGGCGGCAATCTCTCTTTCTCAGTTCTTCCTGAGAGAAAGCAAACAGAACAACCAGGTGTGGTGGTGCATTCCTGTAATCTCAGTACTTAGGAGGCTGAGACAGGAAGATCACAGGTTCAAAGCCATTCTCAGCAACTCAATGAGACTCACATCAGCTTAGTGGGACCCTGTTTCCAACTAAAAGATAAAATAGGGCTGGGGGTGTAGTTCAGAGGTAGTATGCCCCCTGGGTTCCATTCTCGGCAACACACACACACACACACACACACACACACACACACCCCACAACAAAAAACCTGAAACGCATGTGTAGGGAATATAAGGGGTTTATTTAGGGAAATGGTGGCACGGTGTAAAAGAAGGGCATGATAAAAAGGGTAAAACACCCAGAGAACGGGTCAAGTTATGTTCCAGAAAAGGGTCGGATTATGTTCCGGAGAGAGAATATGGAAGGCCCCGCTTCTCGGGGTGAGAAATGGCCTAGATCAAAGGACTTCTGCTGTGGAGAGTTGGGCCACCCGTTTCTGGGCGTGGGAAAGGTGGTGCTCCAGCTTTATTTGTTCTGGAACTTTCCCCTGACATGAGTCCACGTGGGGAGGTCACCCTCTCCTTCTGTACCATGGCTTTGTATATCGGCGTTATTTTCTCTGTGTTGGAAGCTTTCCCACGGGTGGGTGTCAGGGAGACCCGCCGCTCCCCTGCCCCCCCCCCCCCCCCCCCCCCCCCCCCCCCCCCGCTGTTCTCATTCCCTCTCTCTCTCTCCACCAGCTCAAGTTTCCGCAGCTTCCTCCTCACTGGCAAAGTCACCGCCTGAGCCTATTCGGATCTGTCGCCCATGGCCCAGGCCGAGATCATCTTAAAAATATCCCATTCACAAAAACCTAAAAATCTTAATTACACCTCTTTTCCTGTTGAATACTTATCCTATAACTTTTAAACTTTATTTATTTGTTTGTTTATTTATTTAATTATTTTTGTGGTACTGGGGATTGAACCCAGGGGCATTCTACCTCCGAGCTACACCCCCAGTCCTATTTTTTTTTATTCTTTATTTTGAAACAGGGTCTCACTAAGTTGCGGAGGGCCTCACTAAGTAGCTGAGGCTGGCTGTGAACCTGGATCTTTGTCTCAACTTCCCAAGTACTGGGATTACACGAGTGTGCTACCACACCTGGCTTAAACTTTAAATCCAAATCCTTCAAGTAGAAGAAACCCCCTTTTTTGGGAGTGGCTGTTCTAAATTAAAGATACAGCAGTGTTGGGTGTGGTGGTGCACACCTGTAATCTCAGTACTTGGGAGGCTGAGACACGAGGATTGCAGGTTCATGGCCAGCCTTAGCAAGTTAGTGAGGCCCTCAGCAACTTAGTGAGACCCTGTTTTAAAATTAAAAAATAAAATAGGGCTCAGGGTGTAGCTCAGGGGTAGAATGCCCCTGACTTCACTCCCCAGAACACACACACACACACACACACACACACACACACACATGAGATGCAATAGTTTGGGGCTATGGCACATCACCCCACAGCTCTCAGCACAGATGCCATCAGGGGAAGATGCGGTGTGTGCTTCAGATACTCAGCTTCCCCTGCCGTCCTGTCTGCTCAAAATCCTCAGCCCACACTGTGATTCTCCCAGGATCCACGGAGCCCTTCTGGGTTGGGTTGTATCAGAAAACATTTTATTTGGATCATGGATTGGCTAGTTTGAATTCCAACCTTATTGACTTGTTATGGGAAAAGCCAAGGAACCCCGGTAGGCCCAAGAGCATCAACTAATGAGAGGGGAGAGGGATGCTATCTGGAGCAGCCCCGTGGCCACATCAACTGGGCTTACCTTTTAGCTCTTTCTGCTCAAGTTGTCCAGAGATGGGTCTTGCTGTCTCGCTGACCCAGTTTTTCACAAAATTACCACATCAGGAGTGAAAGCTTTATACCAAATTTGCTCAGATGATTCTTTCATTTGTTTTCCAGTCAACTGATTTTTTTTTTTTTTTTTTTTTTTTTTTTTTGGCGGTACTGGGGATTGAACTCAGGGGAATTCTACCTCCAAGCTATACCCCCAGCCCTATTTTTTATTCTTTATTTTGAAACAGGGTGTCACTAAGTTGCAGAGTGCCTCACTAGGTAGCTGAGGCTGGTCATGAACCCGGATCCTCTGGTCTCAGCCTCCCGAATGCTGGGATTACAAGCGTGTGCCACCACACTCAGCTTCAACTGATTATTTAAAGCATGTTTTCTAGTAGGTTTCTAAGGAAATGCTCACAGAAGCAATATTCTCTGATTTCTTACTTGTTCCTAAATCTGCGGCCTTCACACCTAAAAAATCAGTTATTCTGGATATGAAATCCTTGGCTCCAATTTTCTTAGATGTTCTAAGTTTCTTCATCCAATTGTCTGATGACACAGAGTTCTGCTGAGGAAAAGTCTGATGCCGATCTGATTTTATTACCCTATGCGAACTTGAACTTTTTGCCTGGATGTCCAGAGATTTTTAAAAAAACTTAAAGCCCAATACTTTTGCAGAAATATGCCATGGTATTAGACACTCAGAGTTGAGTTCATGAGTACTTTGTAACCATATCTGCTACTCATTTAACATATTTTTGTTTGGGCTACACTTGAGTTCTTAATTCACCAGTACCACCTTGCGTATCAAAAGCTCCGTCTATAAAGTACATGAGGAAATTGCTATGGGGGCAGCTTTCCTTTGGCTGAACCTGGGATGGACCTAAACCACTTTGAGTCTTCTCTCTGCCACTCCCTGGAACCAGCAAGAATTCCTCAGAGAGGGGCTGGGGCTGGAGCCCAGGTAGAGCACTTGCGTGGCATGCAGGAGGCCCTGGGTTCCATCATCAGCCCCTCAGTACAAGTCTGGGAGAACCAGAAGGTGGTGGGAAGAAAAGAATCCCTCAGTACAAGTCTGGGAAAACCAGAAGGTGGTGGGAATTGCTAAGCTGCCCTGGAGAAAGGGAACCAGCACCACTGTGAAGAGGAAATCAAGGAAGGGGAGGTGACTGAGTACTTCTCAAGGGCACGCCTGGCCTGCCGCCTTGCCGGCCTCTCCACCCTCAGGCACTGTGGGCGTGTGTGTGTGTGTGTGTGTGTGTGTGTGTGTCCCAGCATCACAGTGTGGAGTGACACCGGAGGAATCCGGGCAAGCTGGACCAAGTCTGATGCTCCTTTCAACGTACCTCTTGGGGCTTGTACGTTTTGAGTCCTAAGTGGTCTGCCTACCGAGAGGTCATAGCATCCCAGACCAGGTGGGAAAGACCATTTTGTGTTTTATTACACCCCCAGAGGGGCCTACTGCAGGACCCTGGCTTTTTCTTTTTCTTTTTCTTCTGGAGCGAGGCATGGGGGCTCCAGAGACGGGCCGGTTGTGAGCTGCGGCTGAATGCAGTGTGCTTAATTAGGCTGGAGCTTATTTGCAGACATTTTAGGAAATAAATCTGGGAAACCATTTGTGATTCTCTGCAGTCAACTTCACGGGAGAAAATGGTTATATTTTAGATTTATTTTATTTTTTCTTTCATTATAAAAGTAATGCGTGCTTGTTTGATAAAAGCCAAAAAACACAAACCAGCAATGCCCTGTAATCCTGCCTCCTGAACCCCCTACTGTATTCTGTATTCTGTTGGGTGTATTATCCTCCCAGATTGCTTTTTTTTTTGCGGTACTGGGGATTGATCTCTGGGGCATTCTACCTCCGAGATATACCCCCAGCCCTATTTTTTATTCTTTATTTTGAAACAGGGTCTCACTAAGTTGCAGAGGGCCTCGCTAGGTAGCTGAGGCTGGCCACGAACCCGGATCCTCCTGTAAACTCAGTCTCCCAAATGCTGGGATTACAAGCGTGCACCACCATGGCCGGCCCAGATTGTTTTTTCCTGTTGCATATACATAGATGGATGAGTGAATAGGACGATATACAAAATCAGTATTAAGTGAAAATTATGTTAATTGTCCTTTTTTCAATCATGAAGCAATATGTAGCAAGAAAATTTTCCACATTTTTGAAATTATACATGCATCTTTCATTTTCAATATCTAGGTCCTATTTTATAGGCTCGATGAACCATTAATTTATAAAATTCATCCTTTACTAATTTGAAGTTATAGTGTTTCATTTTTTTTTTTTCAGAAAATGTCCTTGTTCATACGCATTCTTTGAGGGAGACTAGTAGTTCATGAGTATAAGGTCCTAGAAGAGGATTTAAGAACATTCAAGTTTCTTATCCATAAGCCAGAATTGGTTCTTATCATTCTCTATAAGTCTTGCCTATTTGACAAGTAGAAAATACTTAACTTTTTAAAATTAGACTTTTTAAATTACCAATGAGTTTGAGTAGTTTTCATATATTTATTGAACTTTTTTAGTTCTTTTTATATGAATTACCTGTCTCTGACCCAAACAGTCTAGTGGATATTTATATTTACTTATTGATTCTTAAGAACTACTCACAGGTCATGAAAATAAACCTATAGTTCTCATGTATATCAACAGTACTTTTTCCCCACTAGTTGTTCTGTCAGTGTTATTTGTGTGAATTCTCAACCAAACAAAAATTAAATATTTATATTGTCAGACCTAACCATTATTTAGATGATTTCTGGCTTTAATGTTTTCCTTGGAAAGTCCTTCTCACATGAAGATTATGTATTGTGTAACTGTCATCGTGATTTTCTTCTACTACTTTTATGGTTTTATTACTCTAGTGTACCTTTCACTCTAAGGTTTATCCTAGAATATGATAGAGGTTAGACTAATTTTATTTTTCTAAGTTGTTCGTCCACTTATTTCAATACAATGTATTTCTTGGTGTATTCAAGTCTTAATTTTTATCAACAGGTGATGTTCCTTTGACAATGTGACTAAATAAAAGCTTTTTTTAAAAAAATAGAATTTTCACAGGAGAATCAACAAGCCAAAAATTCTAAGAGGGAGTGCACGCCCAACTCTGTATCATCTGATGATATCTGGAAAAACTGCTCCTTAGATAACATTGAAAAGACCTTTTGCCAGGAGGTAAGAATGTTAAAGCCAGAGTCATCTTGAGTGTGACCACAGACAAGTAGATAACTATGGAAAATTATAAGGTCTAGACATTAGTTCTAAACTTTGTTTTGATCCTACCTACATCTCCTCAAACAGGGAGACCTCTTCCATCTCCTCATCACAGCGGTGCATGATGACAGTGACCGTGGAGAAACTGAGTTTTAAGTTCACCCTCTGTGCACTCACGTACTAGCTCTAATAGGAAATACATACAACTCATGTAAATAAAGAAGTGACACACTTTGGTTGAGTAACATAAAAGAAAACTTGAATAAGTACAGAGGCCTTTTCTATTCTTGGAAGATTCAGTGTTAATGCCTGTTCTCCCTAAATCTGGAACTATACATATATGTTTCTTTTGAAAAATTGTAATACAGAGCCGGGCGTGGTGGCGCACACTCGCAATCCCAGTACTTGGGAGGCTGAGACAGGAGGATTTGGGTTCATGGCCAGCCTCAGCTACTTAGTGAGGCCCTCTGCAACTTAGTGAGGCCCTGTTTCAAAATAAAAATTACAAAATAGGACTGGAAGTATAGCTCAGAGGTAGAATGCCCCTGAGTTCAATCCCCAGTACCACAAAAAAAAAAAAAAAAAGAAAGAAAGAAAAATTGTAATACAGAACTTGTCTTGCCACATGTAAAATAGTCTGTAAACGTTTAACAATTAAGTCAGCATTGGATATATAGATTGATTTAAAGGAATACTTGGGTGATGATTGATCAGTCTGTGAATGTGAATTTAGCATATGGCATGAGACATTTAAATAGAGTATAGTGGGGGCAGGGAGTGTATTATTCAGTAATTATAACTGAGATAATTCATTAGCCAGATATTTGGGAGGAAAAAGCCTATAACCTTCAACTTTTTACCAAAACTAAATTCTATATGAATCAGCTATTCAAATAATAAAAAAAGATAAATGTAGAGAAAAAGTTTGTGTGTGTGTGTTTTGCATATTGTGTGTGTTTTGTTGTTGTTGTTGTTTTGTTTTTTGAGGCTGGAGTTCAAACCATGCTAGGCAAGTGCTCTACCACTAGGTTATACCCCCATAGCAACCCCAGCTCTGGTGAAAAACTTTCAATTTTGAAATTTAAAAATATATTTCAATCATGAAGCCCAAAAGTCATAAAGAAGAAGACAAAGTTTGGCTACATGAAAATGAAAAAGATCATGTACAGCAAAATATCATATCAGCACACGATCAGTGTGGCCAAATATGTGCCCAAGAATGACGTGACTGTTACTAAGATATATTAAACTTTCACTAATTATTAACATAAAATTCCCAACAGAAAAATTTCAATGAGAAAGAAAACCAAGCCAGTGCTGATAATGGTGTTAGAGAAATGAGCACTTTAATATCTGTTAGTAAATTTAGGTTAACCTCGTTTCATATAGTTAACAACTTTATTGTCTTCATTAAAACACGGCCACTACAAAATACCTGACCATTACAAAACACATAAGCAATTCTGAAAAGTTCAAAGCTGCAGGTAATAAATGATTCACAGTTCACCACCCAGATAGGTGAACTTAAGTCTACACCTCTTTATTCCTGTGTACAAGGATGTTAGCACAAGAAAACAGATTAAGCCCCTAAGACCTGCTTCAGTGGGTAGGTAAGCAGATACATAAATAGAAACAATTTCATAAGAAGATGGTTATGCTCCTTTTTTAAAAAAATAAAACATATTTAATTTAAATCTCCTGAGCCAGGCGTGGTGGCGCACACTTGTAATCCCAGCATTTGTGAGTTTAAGACTGGAGGATCCAGGTTCGAGGCCAGCCTCAATTACCTAATGAGGCACTCCGCAACTTAGTGAGACCCTGTTTCAAAATAAAGAATAAAAAATAGGGCTGGGGGTGTAGTTCAGAGGTAGAATGCCCCTGAGTTAAATCACCAGTACCGCAGTAAACAAACAAACAAACAAAAAACCCAGCCTCAACTACTTTAATTTAAATCTCCTTAACTTTACTGGAAGAAAAGCAAACACCGCCATCCCTATGCTGGTTAGCTTCCTGTTCTGGCCGGGTTCTCAGTCTCCCCAGCAGCTCTGTGAGTTAGATCCTGTCACCAGCTCAGTGTTGAGGCCAGGAGCCTGCGCAGACGGAGGAACTGCCGAGAAGTCCTAGAGCTCAGTTTAGAGCCGCCCAGAGCAGGGGGCTCCAGGGTCCTTGCTCTGCATCACACGACACTGAACTCAGTGAAGCTGAAGACCTTTCCCAACTTGGACGCATATTTCTTTCCCACAGGACTTATTAAGCCTCCAAAGGCACATTAACCGAGGATATCAATTAAGGAAGTCACTAAGTGCTGGAGAAATGTTGACATTTTTGAAGGACGCTTGTGTTCACACGGTGGGGCTGGCTTTCTGCCACCAGCCTCCCCGCCTCTCCCCCGCTGTGCAGTTGGGACTGCTTTTGGTTCATTCCAGGCAGTTGATAATATGTATCTTCTGTGCAGTTGTCGTAATCCCCCTGGTTGCTTCGCCTTTGTTTTCTATTTGCATGAATGTAACGCACATCGCTGTACAACGCTTACCCAAGCTTATCCCTCTCAGAGTTCTTTACTTTGATTTATTTTGTTGGTTGGCTGGATTGCATTGTCAAGTAATTTCCTTAAGAAAGGCTCATGGGTGCTCTATTCCCTTTGTTTTCCCCCATATTTGAGACTATATGCCTTTTGCTATTATCCTTGAGCAACAGTTCACCTGGGTATAGTTCTCCTTCCCGCTTCCTTTTCTTCGTGGTGTTGTAAATATTTTCCATTGTCTTACAGTGTTGGATGTTGCTGTGAGGGGCCTAGGGTCGACCTGATCTTTCCCTACTTGTAGCTGAGGCCCCCTTTTTTTTGTCTTCCTTCCTTCCTTCCTTCCTTCCTTCCTTCCTTCCTTCCTTCCTTCCTTCCTTCTTTCTTTCCTTCCTTTCTTTTCTGTTTTGTTGGCACTGGAGATTGAACCCAAGGGCATTCTACCTCTGAGCTACACTCCCACTCCCAGCTCTATTTTATTTTTATTTTGAAACAGGGCCTCGCTAGGTTAATGAGAATCTCACTCTTTGCTGAGGCTGTCTTCAAACCACAATCCTCCTGTCTTAGCCTTCCAAGTACTGAGATTACAAGCCTGCACCACCATGCCTGGCTTGATTTCCTTTTTCTACCTAAATGCCTACAGTATTTTTTCTTGAGCCTTAGAATTAAACAAAATAAAACAAAGCTATGTTCCAGCATGGAGCATCTTGACGAAGTTCCCTGACTTGCACGATTAGTTCTTCCCTTGTATCAGGAAAATGTTCCGTGTCGTGAATCCAAGATTGTCTGGCTGTCCCCTCGCTCCTTCCTCTCCCGCGGCGTCTCTCCTCCATCTTCCCCCCCATCCGGGGTTTTCCCACTTAGCCTTACATTGGGTCATCTTTGTCCTTGGTAGCTGTCATCTTTCCTCAAGTGGCTTTAATTCTCTCGTCCCGTTTCTCTCCTTCACTGAGATTCTTTCAGGCCATTCCTTTAATATCAATTTTAATTCCATCTTTCTGTCTTAGTCTTTCTGTTTATGATTTTATGAGTTCCTATAGTGATGGTATCTTTCTCTTTTCTTAGCTCTGAAATATCCTTTCTCATCTCTTTCATTGCTTTATAATTTTCAAGATTTACTTTTAATGAATTTGTATCTTTATTTAGTTCATGTTTATGGCATGAAGCATCATTTGCAGGTGATGTGTTCATGTTTTTTTAATGTTTCCTCGCAGACTTGATTCCTTGTCTCCCTGGTATTTGCTTGCTTGTGTCTCTGTCTCTCTCTCTCTCTCTCTCTCTCTCTCTCTCTCTCTCTCTCTCCCATATGCTTGCATAGTTGCAAACCCATTTATTTTTATGCTGTTTGTGCTGTGGATGATATTCATCCATATTATGGATATAGCTGTATCATAATTTCCGCTACTGTACAGTTATCTATTATCTACTTCTCGGATCATGTGCCTTCCGATGGATGGATGTTTGCATTGCTTGTTTCCTGTTAATGCAAACAGTGCCACCCTAGCACCTGGCTCCTGGTGCACAGGTGCTGAAGTTTCTCGGGAATCACACCTAGGGGTGGAGTGCTTGCTGGGTTGCAGAGAACGTGGCCTTCTCCCTCAGTTGGCCGTGTGAAATTGTTTTCCCATTTCAACTTACGCTCCCACCGAAAGCACTGGGAGTTTCCATTTTTCCACATGCTCACCAACACCTGACATGGTTAGACTTTTACACTCTGGTCAGTCCCTGCCGATGCTGCCTCACCTATGGTTTTAATGTCCATTTTCCTGTTTACTAATGCACTGAATGTTCCTCTTAATATTTTGCATCTTCTGTTTAGAGCAGTTTTGATAAAAATATGTCCGTATTTAACAGAGATTAGCTGAGTGCTCACCATATGCCAGACACACGCTGCATTCTAGGTAATCCTTCCTGAACAGAACAGACACCAGCTCCAATCCTGTGGAGACCACATGACCTTCCATCAAGGAGAGAGATGTTAGCGCATGCGCCCATTCACCGGTGCAATGGTTGAGTGTTGTGACAGCGAAGGGCAGGGCGTTATGAGAGTAACAACAGGAATCTCATTTGGATTGGGGATCGGAAACATTTGTAAAAACTAAAAGCATGAAGACGCACAACGGCTCCCTCTTGCTTGTCCATGAATAACATTTTGGCAGGGCTGGAATGTAGCTCAGTGGTAGAATACTTACCTAGTGCGCTTGAGGCCCCGGGTTCAAACCCCAGTACCACAAAATAATAGTAATATGATGGTATGCATATATCATTGAAGAATAATATAGACATATATGAATTCTTATGGAAAAATTGTTTAAAGGCATATCGCTAAATGAAGAAAGCATTTGTTAAACCCGAGAACATAGGTACAATTCCATTTTTTGCAAAATGATAGATGTTATTGCAGTTGTGTTGAGAGCCTGTGGAACATGATGTGGAACACTGTGGCTGGAGAGAATTCCAGGTATCCTTATTCCTTTTTATACTTGGCTGAATTGCTTGGATTTTTCTTAAACAAAGGCTTGGACTTTCTTTATAAACAATAGCAACAGGAATTCCTAAGTGGTTACTTATGTTACCAAGATACTCTTTCTGGTTGCCTCCCAGTTCTTATTCCAAAAGCTCTTGATCATATCAGAAACATGTTCC
This sequence comes from Graphiurus murinus, assembly GCA_004027655.1. NCBI lineage: Eukaryota > Metazoa > Chordata > Mammalia > Rodentia > Gliridae > Graphiurus > Graphiurus murinus. Next base: position 26,945 of record PVLC010004054.1, read on the forward strand.
TGAAAAAAACCTTATTGGAGACCAGATGTCATTAAGATATTAAAAACGGACTCCATTAATTCAGTAAATACACAGGGACCCTGTCCCAGGCTGGAGTCTCACTTCTGTGTGTGAGTCCTCCCCCAGAGGGTGTGTCACATGCTACCCTCCTCCCTGAAAGAGGAATGGGAAAATTACCTGCATTTGGGGTCAGTTTTATGCAACTTTCTAGTAAGTGTAGGTCCGTTCTGAGAAATTTAGGTCTCTAAATATTTTTAAAGGTTTCCAATACTCCTGCACACACTAAGGAACACTCACCAAATCTGCTTTTTATTCCCTTAGTGGATGGAGGCTCTTGTACATGTATGTCCATGTTCCAACAGCTTTTTAAGAAAGTCACCTTTTATACCAAATTGTTCGTTGTGTGTTTATTTCTTTTTAAATTTTATCCCAGTTAGTGGTAGGAAAAAGTGAAATCAGACAAAGCAAGATGGTTGAAAATATTGGAGAATATGGTTATTACTCAATATTAAACAGCAGGGAAACCTTTGGAAATAAAGCCAGTCTTCACAGTGTTTTTATGAGTCATATAAAAATCAGTGGCTAACCTACTTTAGTGCATGTTGAGTTCCATAAACAAAGCTCATTCACCCAAGCTCTTTGTAATTCTTTGTTTTTTAAATAAAGGAATAATTTAAGAAATGTCCAATGTATACTGTGTCTATGTAATCCCTACATTAATAACTTTCTTACCATAAAAGCAACTTCTATTTTTAATAAAATGTTACCAGCTTGTGCGTTTGATGGGCCTGACTTAGTCGGGAGAAGCTTAGCGTGGGCTCACAGTAGGGAATGTCTTGAAGTATATTAAGAAAGATGTATCAAACTGGCAGATCCACCAAGTATTTTTAGCGCGGAAATTTGAGGTAGATCTATTGTATGTGCTGTTTTTCCCCAAGAAACTTGTCTGCCTGTCAATTGAGCAGCTTGTCTGGGAATACTGTTTTGTAGCGAGCTCATCAATTAAACATTTGAAGTTCAGAACATGCCAGAGTAACCTTTTTGATCAATTTTTGGAGGGGAATCGCGAAGGGGTTTGGGGGAAAAAATAGAATCGTCGGCTAGCTCCATGAAGTTGATTTTTCTGAATGCCACGCTCTCGTTTTAATTCGTCGCAGCTTTCGAAGTCCTACGAGAAGGTTGAAAAAGCCCTCAGTGCAGGGGACACTTCCAAAGGTGGCTTTGTCTCTTTGAATTACCTGAAGGTTGTCCTTGACACTTTTGTGTACCGGTTACCGAGAAGAATCTTTCTCCAGTTAATGAAAAGGTAAGAATCCCAGTGTTTCCTTGACATGTTTTTTTTTTTTCCCCCTCAAACGTCAACTGTGAGAATAAGGAAGAGCTTCATTTATTTTTTATTAGCGTTTTAGGGTCCCTATTATTGAAAATTTCAAACGTATACAAAAGTAAAGAAAATAATAGAATGATCCTACTCCGGTACCCAGTTCTCCAATTCGACAATTGCAGGTCCCGGTCACTCACTCCAGCTATGTCCCGGCTCATTATCCCCAACCCCAGATGTCTTTGAAACAAACATCAGACACTGTATTTCCATATGTCTCTCGGAAGGATGGGAACTTGTTCTAAAACCAGGGCAAGAATACTATTTTAATATCAAATAGAATTATCAATACTATTAATAAATATCCAGCCAGGGCTCAAGCGTAGCCACTGTATATGAACCAGGATCTGAATCAAGTCCATACACTGCTATTGGTTGATTTGCTACAATTCCTTTGTTTAACTTACAGGCTTCCTCTCTGATTGTTGAGTGGTGTGTGGTGTGGTGGTGTGTGTGTGTGTGTGTGTGTGTGTTTTACTGGGGATTGGACCCAGGGCATTCTACCTCTGAGCTACACCCCCATCTCTTTTGTTTTGAAATAGGGTCGCACTAGGTTGCTGAGACTCTCACTCTGTTGCTGAGGCTGGCCTCAAACCTGTGATCCTCCTGTCTCAGCCTCCCAAGCATTGGGATTACAGACGTGCACCACTGCTCGTGGCTCTGTTGGTTGATTTTAGAAATAATCTGGATCATTTTTCGTGTGGAGTTTCGTTCTTACCATCTGATTCGATGATTTTGACCCACAGTGACGTTTCCTATGTCTTCTGCCCCCCGCCCCCCCCCCACTCTGAATCAGTAGATCTGCGGCCACATCCGTGCTCTTATTTATTTGCTTTGGGCGAGATTACATCATAGATGGTAACAAGCGTGTGCTGACCGTCTCTTTCTGTAATGGTAGCAACCACTGAGGATCGTGTCTAGAGCTGCTAGTTCACGAGCGATGGTACAGGGGTGATATTCTATGTCTGTCATTTCTTCTTCTTCAATGAGTTGGAATACTTGTGTAATGAAAACTTCCCTTTTCCAACACCGGGGCATAGCTAGCGCAAGAAAGGCAGGGTGTCCTCCATGCTGTCCCTTTAGCTACTGCTTTCCACTGTGCCAACCTGGCTCCCCAGCAGGCTCCACAAGTGAGCAGGGGATTCTTAAAATTATTTTTATTAATAAGTATCATGAATTCCTGAATTTAAACGCATCTGATGTGTTTCAATTCACTGCAGCTCTTACTCTTGCCGTGACTCAATTGCTCCATCCTGGTGGGGGATGGGGTGGGGGGGAGCTTTTCCTTTGGCTCCGGAGGCCTGGCGCGGTGACCCTCAAGATCTTCGGTAGCTTTCCTGCTCCAGGCTCATCTTGGACACCTCTTGCCCGAGACCAGGAAGCAGCCATTTCCCCCAGGGTCCCTGGTTCCTTTTGGTGGGAAATATGATATATGTAGACCAAAGTTTGGATAAGGAATACTCTCTTTAATTTACCTGGTTTTCTAAGTAAGACAGAAGGCCTTTTCCCAGGGGAAGGGGCGTGGAAGCTGATGGGCGGCTGGCAGGCGCCTCGAGTCACCTGGAGAAGAGAGAGCAGGAGAAGACAGCCTCAGGCAGTGCTGCGGGGTCTGTGCCGAGCGCACTCGGCCGTCCTCCACAGAGCTCCCAGCGTCCAGAGAACCGCTGTGCTGGCACCCTGGCTTCTAGAATGAAAAGCAAAATTTGGCCCTAGGAGCAAATATTTCTGTGGCTCAGAAAATAGCTCTATTGTCCTGCCAAAACCTGGTGAGAATTTTCAGGAATTACTTTCTTGGATAGCTAAAGGTTATAGAGCTATCTCTCTTTGTTTCATTTACAAAATTATACACATGACAAATTTTTGTTTGTAGTACTGGGGATTGAACCCAGGGACATTTTACCTCTAAGCTACAACCCCCAGCCCTTATTTATTTATTTATTTATTTGTTTGTTTGTTTGTTTACTATGGATTGAACCCAGGAGCATTCTACTTACAAGCTATACCCCCAGCCCTGTTTTTATTCTTTATTTTGAAATGGGGTCTCACTACGTTGCGGAAGGCCTCACTAAGTAGCTGAGGCTGGCCGTGAACCCAGATCCTCCTGTCTCAGCCTCCCAAGTACTGGGATGACAAGTGTATGCCACCATGCCCAGCCCCAAGCCCTTATTTTATTTTTGTTTTGAAACAGGGTCTCACTATATTGCTTAGGCTATCCTTGAACCTGTGATCCTACTGTCTTAGCCTCCTGAGTCCTGGGATTATAGGCATGTGCCACGACATCTGGCCAAGCGATAATAGTAATAATAAAAATTAAGGGCAGTCGCCTCCACTTCATTGTTTTTTTTTTTTTTTTTGCGGTACTGGGGATTGAACTCAGGGGCATTCTACCTCCGAGCTATACCCCCAGCCCTATTTTTTATTCTATAGTTTGAAACCAGGTCTCACTAAGTTGCAGAGTGCCTCACTAGGTAGCTGAGGCTGGCCTCGAACCCGGATCCTCCAGTCTCAGCCTCCCAAATGCTGGGATTACAGGCGTGTGCCACCACGCCCGGCTCCACTTCATTGTTTTCTTTGTTCCACATCCTCTTCCATTTGCTATCCATGGGTATGTAATTTCTACGTATTCATAATCAAGGAACACCTACAGATTTAGATTGTGCTTTTAAAAACAGAAATGTAGGGAAACACACCACGTCTTGTGGGCATGTATCTCACTTTGAACCTCACTGTGATATATAATTACAATACACAAATAAAAATATAAAAATAGGAATGTATATCATAGACATTTTTCATATTGACTTCATAGTCTTTAAAATGGTAACTTTAATGGAGGCCTCAAATGTCATTCAGCTAACACTGATTGAGCCTTTCTCTTCCAAACATTGCGGAAGATGCTAAAAATGCAGAAATACGTAATGAATAGTTCCAAGCCAGAGTGGCTGGGTGGCGTGACGGGTATGACGGGCACAGGTGGTCACAGTGCGCTGCTGCCAGGGACCCATGGTCTCTGAGCCCCTTTTTTGCATTCTTCCAGAATTCCCAGGGGACCAGGACACAGGAAACAACAGCAGAGCAAACACCCAGGTGTCAATAGTATGAATTACATACAGGCAGAGGTCTAATCCGAAAATCCAGATTCTGAAATTGTCCGAAATCTGAAGCTTTTTGAGTCTTGATAGATACTACATGAGGACAATTCCACAGCTGATGAGTGGCCATCAAATGCAGTCCTGCTGAAAATATCATACGAAATTACCTTCAAGCCGGGCGTCGTGGCACACGCTTGTAATCCCAGCATTTGGGAGGCTGAGACCGGAGGATCCGGGTTCGAGGCCAGCCTCAGCTACTTAGTGAGGCCCTCTGCAACTCAGTGAGACCCTGTTTCAAAATAAAGAATGAAAAATCGGGCTGGGGGTATATCTCGGAGGCAGAATGCCCCTGAGTTCAATCCCCAGTACCGCAAAAAAAAAAAAAAAAAAAAAAAAAAAAAAGAAAGAAAATTCAGGCTGTGTGGAAAAGGAGTGTAGGAGGCATACAAGAGTATTGTGCTTAGACTTGAGTACCTTCCCTAAATCTCTTAACTGTGTAGATGCAAATATTGCAAAAAAAAAAAAATAATAATCCCAAATCCGGAACCCTCTGGGTGCAAGTATTTCAGACACGAAAGCCTCGACCTGCACGGGGCGGATGTCAGGGACCAGGTCCCCTGGTGCGTGTGTCTGGGGCAGGTGGCCGTCAGTGGGGCTTTAGGGTTGTTCTTAGTTTTGCATGTTTCTTCAGCCCACCAACAATTGATTCTAGAGCACTCGCTGTATACCAGGCAAGCGCTGGACTCTCGAAGCTCATTGGAGAATGGAAGACTTGCTTCCTGCCCTCCCTCGCAGGGTTTTACCGGCCGGTGGGGAGACCCACTCTAAACAAACATAAACGGCGGTGTAAAACGGTGTAAAACGTAGCCCATGATTAGCACTAGGGGGAGAATCCGCAGGGAACCCGGGTGGAGAACCAGAGGAGTTGCTTCAGATGGCGTTCCCCAGCGGCCTCAAGGAAACTGTGCCGTCAGGGCAGCAGCCACAGCTGGCTCCGAGGACTGCCCCGACGGTCGTGTTCTGGGCCTGCGGAGTTGGCGAGAGGGGCAGAGGGCAGGAGGTGCCGGTGGGGAGGTGGGCCAGGGCCCCAGCAAGGAGCTGCAGAGTCGCTGGGCTTGCAATGGGAGCCAGAGCTGCATGGTTGCTACGTCAGAGAATAGTCTCCAGGCTTTCTGTGAATTTTTTTCCATTTATTTATTTGGTTGTTTACTTACTCATTTCCTTTTTTTATTTTTTGCAGTACTGGGGATTGAACACAGGGGCATTCTACCTCCAAAATACACCTGCAGCCCTATATTTTATTCTTTATTTTTGAAACAGGCTCTCGCTAAGTTGCAAAGAGCCTCACTAACTAAGTAGCTGAGGCTGGTCGTGAACCCGGATCCTCTGGTCTCCGCCTCCCAAGGCCTGGGATTACAAGCGTGCGCCACCATGCCGGGCCCTTTATTTACTTTTTGTGGTGCTGGGGTTTGAACCCAGGGACATTCCACCTCTGAGCTACAACTCAGCCCTATTTTATTTCTTATTTGGAAATAGGGCCTAGCTAAGTTGCCCAGGCTTGCCTCAAACCTGCAATCCTCCTGTTTCAACCTCCCAGGTACTGGGTTTTACAGGCCTGTGCCACTACGCCTGGCTTCACTTATTTTTAATTATAATTTGACAAGTTGTAGCTGTATATATTTGTGGAGTACAGTGTGATGTTATGACTTATGTATATGATGTGTAATAATTAAATCAAGATAATTAACATTCATCTCCTCAAATTCTTAACATTTGTTTTTTGTGGTGAGAATATTTGAGATTTACTCTCAATGATTTTGAAATGTGTAATACTGTACATTATTGTGTTATTATATTCACTATGCTAGGCAATATATTTCAAAGTTAAGAAATAACTTATTCTTTTTCCTAATTGAGGCTTTATACCCTTTGACCATCATGTCTCCCCTCCCTAGCCCCCCAGCCTTTGGTAGCCATAATTCTACTTTCTGCTCCTTTTAGTTTAATTGTGTAAGCCTCCACATATAAGGGAAAGCATGCAGTACTTGTAGTTCTGTGCCTGGCTTATTTCTCTTAGCGTAATGTGTAATGTTCTCCAGTTCCAGTTCCATCCATGTTGTCCCAGATAACAAAATTCTCTTTTTTTTTTTTTTTTTTTTTTTTTTTTTTTTTGCGGTACTGGGGATTGAACTCAGGGGCATTCTACCTCTGAGCTACACCCCCAGCCCTATTTTTTATTCTTTATTTTGAAACCGGGTCTCACTAAGTTGTGGAGTGCCTCACTATGTAGCTGAGGCTGGCCACGAACCCGGATCCTCCAGTCTCAGCCTCCCAAATGCTGGGATTACAAGCGTGCGCCACCACGCCCGGCTCAAAATTCTCTTTTTTTAAGAGCTGAATAATATTCTATACTAATACACACACACATACACACACCCATGTATGTGTGTTTCACATTTTCTTCATTCATTTACTCATTTCTTTTCGTGTGTATGTAGGGTGGAGGTGGTACTGGGGATTGAACTCGGGGACACTCTACCACTGAACTACACCCCTAGCCCTTTCTGTTTTTCACTTTGAAACAGGTTCTCACTAAGTTAGCACATGCTGCCCTCAAATCTGCCATCCTCCTGTCTCCACCCCCCAAGCACTAGGACTACGGGCTTACGCCACTGTGCCTGGCTCATCCATTTACTTCTTGATGCTAAGGTTGATTCTGCAACTCCTGTGAATAGTGCTGCAATGAACATTGGATGCAGGCGTCTCTTCAACAATCTGATCTCAAGTCTCTGGGGCAAATACCAGAAGTGAGATTGCTATTCATATGGTTATTTTTTTATGTTTTTAAATTTTTGAGGATCCTCACAGTGTTTCATACTGGCTGCACCGCTGCCTTCCCACCCACCGTGTACGAGCATTCCCCTTTCTCCTCATCCTCGCCAGCTGTCAATCACCATGGTGAAGAAATACCTGTATCAAATGTTCGTTGGGCCGCTATCTGCATCAGCCATTCCAAGGTGTGGGAGGTGGTGTCTCAAACTTGCTTTTCTCTAATGATTAGTGATGTTGAACCTATATATATATATATATATATATATATATATATATATATATATATATATATTTGTGTTTTGAGAAATGTCTCTTCAGTACCTTGCCCATATGTCATCAGATGACCTGTTTCCTTTCTATATAATTGTTTGAATTCCTTATATTTTTTGGATATTAATCCCTTATCAGATGTCTGGCTTGCAAATATGTTCTCCCAATCCATACGTTGTCTCTTCACACTGTTGGTTGTTTGCTTTACTGTGCAGAAACTTTTTCTTTTGATGTAATCTCATTTGCTTATTTTTGCATTTGGGGTCAAATCTAAAAAAAAGAAGAAAAAATTTCCCAGATGAATGTGCAGTTTCCCCTATGTTTTTCTTGAGCAGTTTTGTAGTTTCAGGTCTTATGTTTAACATAAGTCTTGAATCCATTTTGAGTTTATTTCTGTATGTGCTGAGACAAGTGTCCAATTTCATTCTTCTGCATGTGGACATTCAGTTTTCCAGGAAGAGACTATCTTTTTCCCAAGTTGTATGCTTGGCACTTTTGTTACAAGTAAATTGACCATACATGCATTAGTTTATTACTGAGTTCTCTATTCTGTTTACTGGCCAACGAGTCTATTTGTATGCCACTACCATGCTGTTTTACTTACTATTGCTTTGTAGTATGGTTTAAAATCAGGTAATATGATACCTACAGCTTACTTCTTTTTGATTGCCAGTTATTCGAAGACTTTTGTGGTTTCTGATGAATATTAGGGTTACTTTTTATATTTCTGTGAAAAATGACATTGGAATTTTGATAGGAATTGTATTGAATCTGTAGATAGCTTTGAGTAGCATAGATATTTTGATAATATTCTTTCAATCCATGAACATGGTATATCTTTCCATTTATTTGTGTCTTCAATTTATTTCATTACTGTTTCATAATCTTTACTTCTGTGGCTAAATTTATTTTTAAATATTTTATTTTTGGTAGCTATTATAAATGTGATTATTCTCTTGATTTCTTTTCTTGATAATTCATTATTAGTATATAGAAATGCTACTGATTTTTGTGTTCTAATTTTGTATACTGCAATTTTATTGTGTTCATTCAAAATAGTTTCTTTGGTGTGGGAAATCATTAGGATTTTCTATATCTAAGATCATGTCAGCAACAGTGACAATTTCACTTCTTCCCTTCCTATCTGGCTGCCTTTCATTTCTTTCTCTTGCCTGCTTGTTCTAGCAAGAATTTCCAATATAGTGTTGAATAGAAGTGGTTGAAAGTGGGCCTCCTTGCCTTGTTCTTGGTCTTAAAAGAAAGGGCTTCAATTTTTCATTCTTGAGTGTAATGTTAGGTGTGGGATTATCATATATGGCCTTTATTGTGTTCAGATGCATTCCTTTTATACTTAATTTGTTTTTTTTTAATTATGAAGGGATATTGAATTTTGTCAAAGGTTTTCTCTGCATTCCTAGTGAAATGGTCATATGTTTTTTGTTCTTCATTCTATTGCTATGATGTACCACTTTTATTCAGTAGTATATGTGGAATCATCCTTTCATCCTGGGGAATAAGCCTTTCAATATATTGCTGAATTCAATGTGCTAGCGTTTTACTGAGGGTTTTTTTTTTTTTTTTTTTTTGCATTTATGTTAAATAAAAAAGTGCTCTGTGGTTTTTGTTTTTGTTGTTTCTTCTTTGCCTGGCTTTAGTACCAGGGTAGTGCTGGCCTTGAAAGGAGAGTTTAGAAGTATTCACCCTCCTCAATTTTTTTGGAAGAGTCTGAGGATAATTAGTATTAGTTCTTTAAATGTTTGGCATAATTCAGCAGTGAAATCATCAGGCTTTTTATTGATGGGAGACCTATTACTAATTCAGTCTCCTACCTCATTATTGGTCTGTTCAAATTTTCTATTTCTTTTTTATTCAGTCTGGATAGGTTGTATGCATCTGAGAATTTATTAATTTCTTCTTGGTTATCCAAATTTCTGGGCATATAGTAATCTCTTATGGTTCTTGTTTTTTTTTTTTTTTTTTTTTTTTTTTTTTTTTTTTTTTTTTTTTTTTTTGGTTTTTTTTTTTTTTTTTTTTTTTTTTTTTTTTTGGTACTGGGGATTGAACTCAGGGGCATTCTACCTCTGAGCTATACCCCCAGCCCAATTTTTTTTCTTTATTTTGAAACCGAATCTCACTAAGTTTTGGAGTGCCTCACTAGGTAGCTGAGGCTGGTTGCGAACCCGGATCCTCTGGTCTCAGCCTCCCAAATGCTGGGATTACAAGCGTGCGCCACCACGCCCAGCTGGTTCTTGTATTTCTATGGTATCAGTTGCTTGTTTCATTTCTGATTTAATTTACTTGAGTCCTCTCTCTTTAATTTTTTTTTTTTTCGTTTTGTGTGGTACTAAGGATTGAACCCAGAGGCATTCTACCTTCGAGCTACACTCCCAACTCAATTTTATTTCTTATTTGGAAACAGGGTCCTGCTAGGTTAATTCAAGTCTCACTACTTGCTGAGGCTGTCCTTGTACCTGTGATCCTCCTGTCTCAGCCGCCCAAGTACAGGAATTACAGGTATGCACCACCACACCTGGCTCTCTTTTTTTCTTAGTCTAGCTAAAGGTATGTCTATTTTGTTTATCTTTTCAAACTCTTAGCTTCATTGATCTTCTAAAATTGTATTTCTATTTCATCTATTTCTTCTTTGATCTTTGTTAATTCTTTCCTTTCCTTTTGTTGACTTTGGGCTTAGTCTGTTCTTTTCCTGTTGCCTTGAGGCATAAGATGAAGTTGCTTACGTGGGATCTTTCTTTCTTTCTTTTTTTTGATGTACACATTTGTTGCTCCTAAAGTCCCTGTCAGGACTGCTCTTGTTGTATCCCACAAGTGTTGATGTGTTGTTGTTTCCATTTTTACTTGTCTCTAGATATTCTTAAATTTCCCTCTTAACTTCTTCATTGACTCATTAGCTGCTCAGGAGCGTGAAATTTGGTTTCGATGTATATGAATTTTAAGAAGTTCCTCCTGCTCCAAATGAAGCCATTGGACAGGGTTTGGGGAGGGGGCTCCACTGAGTGGGACGGGTGGGAGCTTCTGCTTTGACCAGTAGAAAAGCACAAGTGAAGTTAACCTCCCCACCTTTGCAATGCCTTGGGGTGGGCTTTGAGGCTGTGCTGAGAACTATTTAAAGTCTTGCTGGTAGCAGACCTAGTCTCCACTCTGTCAAAATCTGCTGGTGTGGACCGAGTCTGGGAGTGGGCTTTAGGGTCACACCAAGTGCTGCTAAGCTCTTGAGTGTGGTGTAACTAGCCCCTCCTCCTTGCTGTGATTCACAACTGTGGCTGCTCCTCTCTCTGGGTGGGGCTCCCGCTGAGTTCCCAGGCTGGTCTGAGAGGCTGGTCAGCTAGGGATTTAAGCTTCCCCTCCACTTGGGGGAGTGACCAGCTCAGTTTGGTGAGTAGCCATGCTGGTCCCTCTCTTTTTAATTTTTTTTTCTTTGTTTATGGTACTGGGGATTGAAGCCAGGGGCATTTTACCTCTGAGCTACACTCCCAGTCCTATTTTTTAATTGTTTATTTTGAAACAGGGTCGCACTAAGTTGCAGAGTACCTCACTAAATAGCTGAGGCTGGCCGCAAACCTGGATCCTCCAGTCTCAGCCTCCCAATACTGGGATTACAAGTGTGCGCCACCACGCCCGGCTCTCCTCGTCCTCGTCCTTGTCCTCCTCGTCCTCCTCGTCCTCCTCGTCCTCCTCGTCCTCCTCCTCCTCCTCGTCCTCCTCCTCCTCCTCATCTTCTCCTCTTCTTCCTCCTCCTCCTTCTTCTTCAAACAACCCCCCAAACAAAAAACCCTCCATTATAAGTTGTCTATTAAAATTTTTAAAAATTTCTAGAGAATCTGTTTTCCCATCACCATATATTAAATAATCCTTTATCTCCATTATTATTATTATTATTATTGTTATTATTATTATTATTATTATTATTATTATTATTTTGTGGTACTGGGGATTGAACTCAGAGGCATTCTACCTCCGAGCTACACCCCTAGCCCTATTTTTTATTCTTTATTTTGAAACCGGGTCTCACTAAGTTGCGGAGTGCCTCACTAGGTAGCTGAGGCTGGCCTCGAACCCGGATCCTCCAGTCTCAGCCTCCCGAATGCTGGGATTACAAGCATGCGCCACCACGCCCGGCTCTCTCTCATTATTTTAAAGATATACTTTGCCATGTCTTAAATTTGGTCTGATTTGTATTTCTTAATCTATTCCATCAATATTGGCTGGCCTCTCCTCCTTCCTTCCTTCCTTCTCTCTCTCTCTCTCTGTCTCTCTCTGTCTCTCTCTCTCTGTCTCTCTGTCTCTCTCTGTCTCTGTCTCTGTCTCTGGTAGAGTACCCAGGGGCCACTCTACCTCTGAGCTATACCCCCAGCCCTTCTTCTTTTTCTTTGGAGCCAGCCTCTCACTAAGTCAGTGTGTGATCCTCTCTCAGCCCCCCATGTACTGGGCTGACCTAGATTTCTCTTGTCTGTGGACCTTTCTGTGTAAGGGTCTGTCTACAATGGTCTGCCCATTGTATACAAACAACCTTTTATTTTCTCTTAGGCTTTTAGAGAGCACATTTGGCCTCCCGTACTGTCACAGCTGCTTGTTTTTAACCTATTTCTTGAATGTAGATGGTGATTGCTAAAGACTTATGGCTGACGTGTCACCTCCTTCGAAGGGAGAAGCTGCTGGATTTTGCCATGAAATCACTGGGCTGGGAAGTTTGAACTAGAGGTGGGACACAGTGGGCACCCTCTGCGAGGGCCTGGGGTCGCCTGACCCACTGGCCTGTGCTGATGTAGAAGTGTCGGGATGGGCACACCCAGTTTTGCCAGAAGAGAGCATCCCTGACTCCCCCCTCTCTTCCACTCAGAGCATTGCAAGAAACCAGAATCCATCTTCTAAATTCAGGCTTAATATTTTTGTTAATTTACCAGAAGGAGCCCCAGTTTATGTCGGGCAAATTTTCTATGACCTTTAGTGGCGTAAGAGTTCCCTAAAACATCTGTACACGAACATTCATAGCAGCTCTCTTCATAACCACCCCAACCCGGAGGGAACCCAAATGTAACCCAGCAGGTGCACAGACAGACACACTGGGACAGCCACACAGTGGAACGCTTTTCAGCAAAAGAGGAATGAGCTGCTCATAGATACATGGGGAACCTCAGAGATGTTTTAAGTGAAGAAGCCAGACTCCAGGGTTGCTACCGTAGGGCGCCATTTGCATGCCATTCTGGAAAAAGCAAAACAGTAGGACAGAGAGGAGATCAGTGATTTGCCAGGGTTGGGAGTGAGCAGAGACATCTCCACGGGGGCAGCCTGAGGGTTTGGGGGTGATGGGACTTTCTCTATCCTGAATGTTAAAACTTACAAAACCATAAGAAATCAAATATACTGCATTTTAATTTAAGAAATAAAATTTAAAACATATGCTTCTTTTTTCTAAAGGCAAACATTACAGGGAAGAATAAAGATAGGAGTAAAATAAAATCTAAAATCTCTCCCACTTAACAAAATGACTTGGGAAATTATTCTTACTATCCAATTTAAGAATGGGTAGTAAAAAAAAAACATGTCTTTTTGGGTTTGTTATTTTTTAATACTCCATATCTAGGGCTTAAATTAAAAACCCTAACAGCTTGGTAATGAGGCATATAATCTTGATCTAAATAATATTTCAGAGACTTTAAAAGCTATTTTCTTGTATATGTATTTTAATGAAATGCAGACGTTAGTTGAACAGCTAACTTGACCTTTATTACCACCATGCTGTGCTTCCCAATGTTGCCTCGCCTCTTCTATAAATGGATCTATTAAACATAAACCAGTGTTTATGAAGAAGGAGGTTTAGGGAGGAGCCGAGGGGACGGGACAAGCACTAGAACTCCCACATTCATCAGAAACAGACCTTGTCCATCCGTCATGAAACATCTTCCAGTGATCATTCTCACACACGCACTGCTAACATTAGTAGCCTGCTCGAAGCTGCTATGTACATAGAAGAAAGACGCCATTTAGCCCAGAGTGCATACCCCGTGGAAGGAATGCATGGGAGACGGGTTCAGTTACTGCTAAGCCCCTTTTACCCGCGTGCCTAGGATCTCTTCTGTTTAGAGCTCATCCTGGGAGAGGGATGGAGGAGAGATCCACCATCGACAGGGATGGGGATGGGGCAGGGCATGGCTCCGAAGCAGAAGCTTGAGGCAGTTTTGGGGTGATGGAGCTGTTCAGTATCCTGACTGTGATCTTCACGTGGACAAGCATTGCTGAGCGCCCAGGCAGAAGAAAGATGGCGTGCCAAAGAGTGAGCGATGCAAGGTCCTTCCTCCTCCCCCTTCCCCCCCTCCTCCTCCTCTTCCTCTTCCCCTTTCTTCTCTCTTCCTTCCTCCCCTCCCTCCCTTTCTCCTCTCCTCCCTCCCTTCCTTCCTTCCTTCCTTCCTTCCTTCCTTCCTTCCTCTTTCTCTCTTTCTTCCTCCCTCCCTTCCTTCCTTCCTTCCTTCCTTCCTTCCTTCCTTCCTTCCTTCCTTCCTTCCTTCCTTCCTTCCTCTTTCTTTCTTTCACACTAGGGATTGAACCCAGGGGTGCTCTACCATAAAGCCACCCCCCTAGCCCTGTTTGAGACAAGGTCTTACTTAGTTGTCCAGGCTGGCCTCAAACTTGCAATCCTTCCACCTCAGCCTCCCAGGTAGCTGGGATTACAGGCATGCCCCACCCCTCCCGACACCCGGCTGGTGAGAGTTTCTGAAAGGATCTTTGACCCGAGTGAAGGCAGGATGGCGTGACATCAGGGCTGGAGGCGGCAGCTCGGGGCCAGGGGCAGAGAAGCCAATAGCGCTCTTCTGCCTGAAGGGGCAGGAGACCTAGCAAGAGCTGAGGCTGGAGGAGAGGGTCTCCTGCAGAAGATGGGATCTTAGAAGAATGTGACCAACGCCAAGCTACAGCCTGACGGGGAGGGAGCTGGGAAATAATTAGCTCACCTTCTTGCCCCTTGCCCCCTGCCCCCTCCACCTACTGGCGCCCTCTTCTGGCCAAATCCAGCTGAGGGCCAGGAGGGTGAGAGTCCAGTTGAAGCACCCCCCCCCCCCACCGGGAGACCTGCAAAGTCGAGAACATGGATCCAGGAGGACAAAGAGTCTCCAGCACAGCCCACCAGTGCGAGCTTCAGCACCTTGTGAGGGATGAAAACCCTTTGCTCCCGCCTCCCCCGGGGCTACTCAGGGTCCCGCAGGGAGAAGTCATTCAGGTGTGCCCCCACCTGGAATCGGAATTGTTAGTTCAAATCAGTGCTTTCTCATAAGGCAGCGGGGAGACAGGGACACAAAGATGACGGAGGGTAGAGCTGCTAAGACTCACACGACTGCAGCAGGTCTCGAGACCTGGGTTGACACTAGTAGCATCCTTCTCCTGCGCTCCTGTGGTCCACCCTACGGCCTCTTCCTTCCCCTGATGGCATCTTTGCTGGACAGCGCTGTTCCCCTGGGGAGGTGCCCAGCCTCTCTTAAAGGCACAGGATCTCAGTCCTGGCTTGCACCCCTTTATTGGGCCACTGTGGCTGGATTAAGGGTGTCATGCATCTGTAGAACAGCACCCTAACCCCGAGGTGCTTTTGCCCAACTGTCTCTGTTGTGGGGTCAGGAACCAAACTTCCAGCCATCCTACCAGCCATCTGTTCTAGGCTATGTACCACTGAATTCCATGGACTGCATCCGTCCACAGACCTGCTTCACCAACAGGTGAGGCCCTGGGTTAAAAGCTGTGTGGTAACTGAGCATGGTGGCACAGGCTTGTAACCCCAGTATTTGGGAGACTGAGACAGGAGGACCACAGGTTCAAGGCCAGCCACAGCAACTTAGCGAGGCCCTCGGCAACTTAGTAATATCCTGTTTCCAAATAAAAAAATAAAATAGGGCTGGGGGTGCAGCTCAGAGGTAGAACACCCTGGGTTCAATCCCCAGTAACACACACACACACACACACACACACACACGCTGTGAGGTGTGGGCCATCGCGCTGATGGAGACAGTATTCAGGAGGTCCCCAGAGGATGGTAATGGCAGAAGCATTTCAGGCAGGGAGGCAGATTTGAACCTGGGATGTAGATATTACTTATCAAAACAGATCCCTGCCCCTGCCCCCCATGATGTCAGGGACCCAGTGTAACCTTGACTGGGTGTCTGCCAAGTCCACCCAGAGAAATGGACCACACGAGTCCACATCGGCCTCTGCCCTTTGGCGGGCTGGGTCTTCACCGGGCGGTACAGGCTCAGCTTTGGTGATGAGAGCCAGTGCACAGCCTCCTTTCCAGCCTCCTTTCCGGCCTCCATGGTTGCTTCTGTGTGAGGGCCGCTGCCTAAGCACTGGGTACGTCCAGGGACGAGCTGGCATCCTCGGGACAGGCTGCCCTCCCTCCCTGCCGTGGGAACCTCTTCTGCAGGGCTTGCCTTCCAAACGGCGTTTACACGAGATGCACGTGTGTTTACAAGCTGCGCTGACTTCCTGGGGCCCATGCAGTGCCTCTTTCCAGGCCTTTGTCACCAACCTTTTAGTCTCCTTCTTTCTGAGTCCCTGATGAGTCAGCCCGGCCATCGGTCACGCCCCATGATGGATGCGTGGACTCACACCTTCCGTAGTAGTAGTAGACAGTCCATCTCACTGGAGTGCTGCTGTCCCAGGCCACGCCGGGCAGGGCCGTAAGTGTGGGACGTAGCTGTCCTCTTCGGGCTGCTGACAGAGTGTCACACAGCCCGTGTGCTAGCCAGGTCCTCACCTTTCCCTCTGCTACCCACGGGTGAGGCAGGACCCGAGGCCGCAGGCCCGCATGGAGGCAGTTCATGGGAGCCTGAAGCACCCGCTCTGGCCGCCCTTTCTCTCCTCCGCACCTGCACGGGCCGGGCTCGTATGACCGTTTCCACTTGCCCACGTGTGCTGCGGGGCTTGCAGAGGGACCGTGTAGCATCTCTCTGCCATGGACACTCGTGTTAGCATTGGGCATCTGGGTCAAAAGGCTCTCGTGGGAGCAGTTTACACCCCTGTCAAAACCGGAACCTTATCAGGTCACAAATGGATCAGAGCAGCAGGACCAAAGTGCCCCTGAACTCCAGGGGTGCCTTCAAGCACGCGCCTCTTCCTTGGAGATCAGTGGCATATGGGAGAGTGACCTGCCTTTCACAAGAAAGGGACTGTTCCAACCAGCATGCCTCAGAGCCCCGATCCCTGGAAACTGTACAGGGCAGCAGGCTCTCAGACCTTCGTGAAACTCATCTCCTGCCTTGGCCCACACGTATCTTTCTGGGGCCTCCAGGGTATGCCAGGATAAGTCTAGTTAATAGAATAGTGTAATCAGTGTAAGGGGCCGGTGTGGTGGGTATGACACATCCTATCGGTGCACAGTTGCTTTGCAAATATCCGCAGGTATATTGCAGGAATCAGAGTTCCTTGGCATTTTGCCACCACAGAGAGCAGGCAAGTGGACACAGACTCGAGGTAAGGCCAAGTGAGAGTGTACTGCCCCCCCTGCTATGTAAAGGGTCGATAGGACTTGAAAGCCAGCACTGGGTATGTCTACAGCTGCAGAGCCAGGGCCAGGCTGACTTGCACATGGGACGCATCATCCCCTGAGCCAATTTACAATCATCCACGGTCACTTTCCAAGGCCCCCCTTGCTTGTGCCCTGGCCGCACAGGTGCCTTAAATGGAGATATGGTAGAAACCAGCCCACCCCATCCTTTTCTTGGTAATGGTGGCACCAGTCTGCCTTTGCCTAGGTGGCACGCTTTCTTTCTGTGTACTCTTCTGTGAGGGACTGGCACCCCTACTGACCCTTCCTATCATTGTAGCTCTTATTTCATGGATCAGAGAAGCCATGTGCAGATTCTGCAGTGACTAGGAATCCATAATCCCTTTATCTAATCTGGAGCTGGTGGTGTAACTGCGGGATAAGTCTGTAATTCCACGAAACCCACTGTGAAATGGACTGCACCTCCGTCTGTCACCTCTGTGAGCCTCCACTTGGCCCAGCAGACTGTGTTGTTCCCGTGGTTCTCCAGGGATTACCAGCCATCAGAGCCACCTTCAGACAGCTTCTGAATGTGCTAGGTTCTTCCTTCTCTCCCCCTGAGTCACCTTGGCAAATGGCTGAAGGACCTTCTGGGAAAGGTTTGAGTGGAGACTCTCTGGGCCCTCCAACAAGGTTGGAAGGAATGGCTGAATTTCAGGGCTATTCCTTAAAGGTATATAGATCCCCCTGTTAAACCAGGTGTGATGGCACACACTTGTAGTCCCAGTACTTGGGAGGCAGAGACAGAAAGATCGCAGGTCCAAGACCAGCCTCAGCGACTTTATGAGCCCCACAACAACTAGTGAGTTCCGGTTTCAAAATAAAAAATGAAAAGGACTGTGGGTAGCTGGATGTGGTGGCTTACACCTGTAATCCCAGTCCTTAGGAGGCTGAGGCAGGAGGATTGCAGGTTTGAGGCCAGCATCAGCAACTTAATCAAGGCCCTTTGCAAAAATAAAATGAAATAGGGATGTTGCTCAAAGTTAGAAAATCCCAGGGTTCAGTCCCCAGTATAAAAGAAAAAAAAGGGTTGGGGTGTGGCTCAGAGGTAGAATGCTCCTGGGTTCAACCTCTAGTACCACAAAAGAAAGGAAGGAAAGAAGATGTACTTCCTTTGCAAATAATTGTTTATTCATGTCCTTTGTCCATTTTCTATTGTTAACTATTTTTACTCTAGCTTTATTGAAGTATAATTTATGAAAATCAAAATTCATTGTTAAGTATATAGTTTAGTGAGCTTTGGCAATCATATGTATGTCTGTATTATGAATCTATTTTTGCAGTGCTAAGGGTGGAACTCAGAGCTCTCCCACTGAGCTGCACTCCCAACCCTCATATTTATGTAACCGCGACCACAGTCAAGACATGGAATGCATCATGACCCTAAACGTCTGCTCGGGTGTTTTGTTATCAATCCTCTCCCTGGACTTTCACTTCCAATGCCCCTTGACCTGCTCTCTGTCAAGGTCACTATGGTTTTGCCTTTTCCAGGAGTCCTCAGAAATGGAACGGTTCCTTAGGTCGCATTTTGCGTCTGTCAACTTTCACCATCTTAAGACTCGCCCATGCCAGTGTATTGATCTGCTGTGATTTGCTTTTCCACTCATCAGTTGATGGACATTTGGGGTGTTTTCTGTTTGGGGCCATTATGTTGTGAACATTCACATACGAGTCTTTGTGTGGACATATGCTTTCATTTCTTGTGGGCAAATGTCTAGTAGTAAAATTACCAGATTGCGTGGTGAGTGTTCATTTAAACTTATGACACCATCAAACTGTTTTCCAAAGCGACTGTGCCATTTTGCAATTCCCCTAGCACATGGAGGAACTCCAGACGCTCTACATACTCACCAACACCTCTTAATTTTAGCCGTTCTAGTCGTGCGGAGAAGTATCTCATTCTGTTTTTAATTTGCATTTTCCTGATGACTAATGATGTCAATCCTCTTTTCATGTGATTACTGGCCATTCATAAATCTTTTGTTAAGTATTTGTACAAATATTTTGTCCATTTAATTGAATTGTTTTTTTGTTATTGATTTATAAAAAATGTTTTTAAATATATTCTGAATTTGAGCCCTTTATCAGATGTACATTTTTCAAATACTTTTATCTCAGTGTGGATTGCTTTTTCATTTTCTTTACTCTGTCTTTTGAAATACAAGACCTTTTAAATTTTTGCTGTGGTCCGTTTAAAAGATTTTATGGGTGATTTTTTGTGGGGAGGTCCATTTGCAAAAATTTCTGCCTAACCTAATATTACAAGGATTTTTCTTTGTGTTTCTCACTAGAAGTTTAATAATTTCAGCTCTTACATTTAGATCCATTTCTAGTTCATTTTGATGTATGGTGTGAGGTAAGGGTCAAAGCTTATTCTCTTTCTTTACTGATATCCAGTTGTTCCAACATCATTTGCTGAAAAGGATATTTTTTTTCCTCTGATGAATTCCTTTGTACCTTTGTTGGAAATCAGTTGACCATTTAAATGAGTATACCTCTGGGCCCTCTAGTCTCATCTGTAAATCAGCTGGCCTATTCTTACATCAGTATCACACTCATTTGATTATTACTGTAAGCAAACAGCTAAGTCTTGAGACAGAGTAAGTCTTCCAAAGGTGTTCTTTTCTTTCAAAATTGTTAACTATTCTAGGTTCTTTACTTTTCTCATTTTGCAATCTATTTATCAGTACAATAAAAAAATACTAGGAATTTGGTTATGGATACATTGGGGAGAAATGCCATTTTAACAGTTGCCACTTGAAAACATTAAGCTTTTTAATTTCACTAGGCAAAGTTTCGCCACTTGCAGCACTCACATCTTGCACATATTACCAAAACTTACTCCTGATGATGAATTTTATTTTTTAAATGCAATTGTACATTGCCTTGCCTTTTTTTTTTTTTTTTTTTTTTTTTTGTGGTACTGGAGATATGGAACCCAGGGGGCATTCTACCTCCGAGCCACATCCTCAGCCCTATTTTATTCTTTTATTTTGAAACAGTGTCTCACTGAGTTACAGATGACCTCACTAAGTAGCTGAGGCTGGCTGCAAATCTGCGATCCTCCTGTCTCAGCCTCCCAAGTACTGGGATTACAAGCGTGTGCTACCACACCTGGCTCTGTACATGGCATTTTTAAAAATTGCATTTTCCAATTATTTATGGCTAATAGTTAGAAAGACAACAGATGATTTCTGTATATTAACTTTGAATAGTATGACCTAAGTTCATTAATTTATTGTTCTAGCATTTTTCCTGGAGAGTCTCTAGTGTTTTCTAAATATACAGTCATGTGGCCTGCACGTAAATGCACCCTTCCATCCTCTTTTCCAATGCATACTCCTTTCATTTCTTTTTTTCCTTGTTTTACCTGCTAGGACACTTCTGCTGTCAATGCAGAGGGACTGGCTAGGAGCAAGTACAGTGTTGAGCAGAAGTGGTGACAGTGGGCATTTCCCCCTTGTTCCTGATCTTCACAGACGGCATGCCACCTTCAGCATCCAGTGTGACGTCCTTCAGTCATTTAAGGGCTCTCCTTTCTATTCTTTGTTTGCTAAAAGTTTTTTACTATGAATGTTTATTTTTTATTTTTTGAACCCAGGAGCATTTTACTTCTGAGCCACCCCCACCCCCAGCTCTTTTTATTTTTTAGTTGGAAACAAGTTCTTGCTAAGTTACTGGGGCTGGCCTTGAACTTGTGATCCTCCTGTCCCAGCCTCCCAAGTACTGGCATTATAGGCATGTGCCACTGAACCCAGCTGTGTATATTGAATTTTCTACTGATACTCATGTAGGTCTTCCTCCATTATCCTACTAGGATGGTGAATTACACTGACTGATTTTCAAATGTTAAGTCAACTTTGCATCCTGGGATTAAGCATCACTTGGTAGTAGCATGTTATCTTTTTAATATATTACTTGATTTTATTTGCTAAATTTTATTAAGAATATTTTCGCATCTTTTTCATGACTAATATTTTACCTGATATGGCCTGTTCCAATAAAATCTCTCTCTGGGTTTGGAATCAAAGAACATGGGCCTCGGAAAATGTGTTGGAAAATGTTTCCTTCTTGAATTGTGCTTTGAGACTGGTATTATTTATATTCCTTCAACATTCAATAGAATTCACCCCAGAAGCCATTTAGACCGTGGACCCTTCTTTCAAGGGATGTTTTAAATCACATGTTAACTTTTGGAAAAAAGGTTAACATGGAACGATTCAAGTTTTCTTTCTTCTTGGGTCATCTTTTGGTAATTTGTATCTTGCAAAAAAATTCCATTTCATCTAGTATCCAGCTGTATCGGCAAAGCGCTATTCACAGCATTTCCTCGCCATCCTTTTTCAAGATAAACTATTTATCTTAGAGCAGTTTTACATTTACAGAATGACTGAAGGCACCACAGGAAGCTCCAGTGTATTCTCTACCCAGTTTCCCATTATTAACATCTTTCATTAGTCCAGTCCACTTTCCACAAGTGATGAAGTAATATTAATAATTATGTTAAGCAAGGCCCATATTTTACTCATCTGTCTCCAGTTTTCTCTAAAACCCTTTGTCGGTTCCAGGCTACTATCTAGGAAGCCCCACCTCACTTAGGAGCCTTATGTCGCTAGGTTGCTCTGGATTAGGACAGTTCTTCAGGATCTCCTTAGTTTTTAACGACCTTGCAAGTCTTGAGGGTAACTGGCCAGAAATGTTGAAGGACATCCTCTAGAGGGGACTTGGCTGACTGGTCTGGAGTAACGTGTCTGCAGAGAAAGGCCACAGAGACTCAGGGCCACGTGTATCACATCCATCACAGGTGCCCAGCTTCCACAGGGCTGTTGACCTTGACACTGACCTTGATCACAGGCATAAGGTCGCGTGCCTTTATTTTCACCTTGTGGTTATTATAATCGAAATAAGCACAAATTTAAGTCTTTTTTCATTCTGATAATCTCTCTCTCTCTCTCTCTCTCTCTCTCTCTCTCTCTTTCGTGTGGTACTGGGGATTGAACCCGGGGCATTCTACCTCCAAGCTACAGCCCCAACCCTATTTTTATTCTTTGTTTCGAAACAGAGTCTCACTAAGTTGCGGAGTGCCTCACTAGGTAGCTGAGGCTGGCTGCAAACCCGGATCCTCCAGTCTCAGCCTCCTGAATGCTGGAATTACACGTGTGCGCCACCACGCCCGGCTCTGTTTTGGCTTTTCAATTTTAGTATTTCTACTAAAAATTTTTGAGTTTTTTTTTTTTTTTTTTTTGCGGTACTGGGGATTGAACTCAGGGGCATTCTACCTCCGAGCTATACCCCCAGCCCTATTTTTTATTCTTTGTTTCGAAACCGGGTCTCACTAAGTTGCGGAGTGCCTCACTAGGTAGCTGAGGCTGGCCGCGAACCCAGATCCTCAGGTCTCAGCCTCCCGAATGCTGGGATTACAAGCGTGCGCCACCACACCCGGCTAATTTTTGAGTTTTGATGTAATTAGTTAAGTTTGAGATTTCTTCTCTTAAGTTTTATTTAAAAACTTAAGTATTAAGTTTATACTTAAGTATATACCTAGCCGGGTGTGGTGGCGCACGCTTGTAATCCCAGCATTCGGGAGGCTGAGACCGGAGGATCCGGGTTCGCGGCCAGCCTCAGCTACCTAGTGAGGCACTCCGCAACTTAGTGAGACCCGGTTTCGAAATAAAGAATAAAAAATAGGGCTGGGGGTGTAGCTCGGAGGTAGAATGCCCCTGAGTTCAATCCCTAGTAGCGCCAAAAAAAAAAAAAAAAAAAAAAAGAGTATATACCTATATTTTCTTCTAATCTAGTAGAGAAAGTCTAGAATAAACCTGCATATTTTCTACGTAGTCTAGAGGATACCTAGATTTTCTTCTAGTCTTTTTTTTTTTTTTTTTGCCATAGTTTTTACCTTTTAGTCCATTTTGGATTTACTTTAACATATGGTACCAACAGAAATCTCCTTTTATGTTTTTTCCAAAGTGCAAGGCAATTTCCTAAACATAATATATTGAAGTGTGTTCTATTTTTAACCAAGTTTAACAGTAGTTACAATATTTCTATTATATAAAGTTAATTTCCAACTTACTGGAATTTAAGATGAAATCATGCAATACTGACAAACTATCAAAGTTTGGGGAAGAAAAACTGAGTGAAGAAAAGTGAAAAAATCTTTTGTATGCGAATAGTTGCACATCAAACCAAGGTCACAGTCCACTTGCTTAGACGTTGCTCTTCTGCTTAGTCAATCAACGAATCAATCTCCGTCTCTCTTTCTTAATCAGATACACAGTGCTAGAAGCAGAAGTAGAAATGATAACCACTTATCAAGTATACGCTGCTATAATCATAGAGTAAAAGTGCTATAGAAGTGTTACGTGCTATACTATTATTATTTATAATACTTAAGTGATGACAGTATAGAGGAAAGAGACAGCGCTAGGACAGTCTAAAGGGGACGTAGCACTGGTCATGGAAATCAGGGAAGGCTTCCTTGAGGAAGCAATGCTTGAGGTGAAACTTGAAAGAGAAGAATTAGCTATGTAAAATACAGGAAGTAGGGACCAATGGGGGAACATGATCATTGGCCAAGGAAGCAAGTGTAAGGGACCCGGGACAGGAAGAGCAGAGCCCTTCTGACGAACTGGAAGAGCTGCGGGGCTGCAGCGAGAGAGCCCAGGGAGCTTGCCGCAGCGGGGTGAGGCGAGCCGCAGGAGCAGGGCCAGAGCGTGCAGGCTAGCGAGCCCCAGGATCGTAGTTCCTATCCTAGGAGCAATGGGAGGCAAGGAATTATTTTAAGCAAGAGGGTAATCTGGTCAGATTTGCATTTCAAAAGGACCATGCTGGCAGGAGTATGGACATATATTGGAGGAAGGCAAGATAGGCACAAGAGACGAATTAGGAGATTATTGCAATTATTCATGTGAAAGAAGGTGGAAGCTTGGTGTTACGTGTGGATGGATGGATGGATGGATGGATGGATGGATGGATGGATGGGCGGATGGATGGATGGATGGGTGGATGGATGGGTGGATGGGCAGATGGATGGGCAGATGGATGGGCAGATGAATGGGTGGGTGGGTGGATGGTTGGATGGGCGGATGGATGGGCAGGTGGGTGGGTGGGTGGATGAGCAGGTGGGCAGATGGATGGATGGATGGATGGATGGATGGATGGATGCATGGATGCATGGATGGATGGATGGGTGTGTAGGTGTGTGGATGGATGGATGGATGGATGGATGGATGGATGGATGGATGGATGGGTATGTAACCTAAGTCCAGCAAACAAGACTCAGTCTTGTGCCAATTAATTTCGTTTCCCACTCTCCCTTTCAAATTTGCTCCTTGGCTTAGTTCTTTCGCCCCGATGAATACACGAGCAGACCTTGGTCTTGCAGGCTGGTCTTGGGTCCTACAAAGCACATCGCTTGCAGTGCAAAGGGAGGTTTTGCACAGTAGTGAGACCTGTAGGCTCGATGGATGTGATTGTGTTCCCGCCCCCAGTTAGGGTCTCACAGCCAAGAACAACTGGGGTGCACTGTGGCTGCTTCTCTTCTTTCCCTCTTTGCAAACTTTGACTCCTCCAGGAATTAGCAATGCACAGAGGAAGGAGAGAGAGAAAGGGGAGCTGAGGGTTCTTGTTATATTAGCTGAGAGCTTGAAGCTGCATTCTGGGAACCCGGCGAGTTTACAGGTGTTCCCTTCCAGGAGAGCCATGGTTGGTGTGGATCTCACATTTGACGGAGGCAGATGAGTCTCCTCCCCAGCTGGTTTCTTGGGCTTCCTGAGCCCTGAGAGTCTGGGAAGGGAGTTCTTCTCTACCCTGGTCTGTTGGTTCCTCCCGATGGTCTCCGGCAGGAGCCAAGATCCCCGTGTGGGTGTGGGCTGGAATGTTCACTCTCACGGGCCCATGACTGATCTACAGGAAGCCTTGGGGATTCTTTCCCTGAGGATTCTGATCCAGCAAGACCAGCAGCGCCCGCACCCCTGCCCAGCGCTCTAGCTAGCTTCCCCCGGTGGCCAGCCCCCCCACCTCTCACCTGCAAGATTTCCAGGTGGGCCCAGTTGCAGGGGACGCAAGTCATGCTCCTGCGGGGAAACGGTTACGATGCTAGAAGCTTGCTCGGGTCCTGCTGGGAGCCTTTCAGTCAGGAGGGAAGGTCGTGGTGGAGATAAAACCTTATCAGGATAAGCTAGCTGATTGGAAGACTTGTGTGGGTTCTTGTCCTAAAGAGCCATCTTCCTGTGAAGTTGATCTCACGGCAGTTCATATAGGAGATGAGTGACCGCAGACTCACGGCACCTTCTCACAGGCAAAAGTTTGTGGCTAAACGGATGCACAGCTGATTTTAATCACCTGCTCATGCAACTTTTTCCAGGTCTGCAAACCTCAAGAACAATACTCAGTATTTGCTTGGGCTGTTCTTGCTACCTGTTCATTTACCCACTTGCAGTTCCACACATGTTACACACAGGAACAGGCTAGAGCAGGCGGTGCCCCGCAGCCGTCTTGCAGAACAGCAAACTCGGGGTGATAAAGCAAAACATGCATGCTTCACCTGATGATCACGGAAGACAAGGGTCAAGTGAAGTTCAACGGGGAGTCGGCCCACATCTGGTCTTGGCTTCAAAACCACAGCCTGCCACGGGCGCCGGCTCTTTTCACAAGGTGTCGGGTGAGGCAGAGGCGCCCTTCGCCTGGCTCCGTGTGCTGCAGGGCATACTAGGAGATTTTCTCCAAAAACCCTCTCTTGCTGTGTTTCTGGACTTTTTTTTTTTTTTTTTTTTTTTTTTTTTTTTTTTAGGTACTAGGGATTGAACTCAGGGGCGTTCTACCTCCGAGCTACACCCCCAGCCCTATTTTTTATTCTTTATTTTGAAACCGAGTCTCACTAAGTTGCGGAGTGCCTCACTAGGTAGCTGAAGCTGGCCGCGAACCCGGATCCTCTGGTCTCAGCCTCCCGAATGCTGGGATTACAAGCGTGCGCCACCACGCCCGGCTGTTTCTGGACTTTTTAATACCCTAGATGTGGGGAGAGAGCTTGTCTGCCTACCCAGTTCTCGCCCAGGCACCAATTTTTAGCACTCAAACAGGGCAGCCTGTCCCATGCCCTCCGTGCACCTCCTGTGTTAGCTGAGGATCTTCGCCCACACTACTTTTGGCTATCCTGCTACGGCTGGACGCTCGGTGGTTGGTGCTTGGTGTGTGGGTAGCAGACACACAAGGTCCAGGTGTGCGGTCAGCTAGGCCATCGGGCGCAGTGAAGGCCAGCTTGGTTTTCACTTGCCAGTCTTTATCCTTGGAAGAACCCTCCCGGTGGGTGTACAGGTGAGAAGAGGAGGGAGTCAGAAGAGGAAGCAGCTTGTCCAGGTCACGTCAGTGGGAAGGGAAGGGAAGGGAAGAAAATGGAAGGAAAGGGATGGGTGAGGATTTGCACTCTGGCCTTCCTTTTTTGTTTTTTTTTAAACAGTACTGGGGATTGAACCCAGTGGCATTCTACCTCTGAGCTACACTCCCAGCCTTATTTTTTAGTCTTTATTTGGAAACAGGGTCTCACTAAGTTGCAGAGGGCCTCACTAAGTAGCTGAGGCTGGCTGCAAACTTACAATCTTCCTGTCTCGGCCTCCCAAGTCCTGGGATGACAAGTGTGCGCCACCCCACGCCCGGCTTGCACTCCGGCCTTCCTGAATCTCAAAACTCTGCGCACACCAGGCCACTCCTGTCGGCAACTTGTGTCTCCGAGTTATGAGGCCCCGAATCGCGGGACCCTGTTGATTTTGGAAAATTTGAGCAATTTCCCAATGACTTACTCTTGCTAAGACTTCAAATCTGTATTAGTCTTCTCCTGCTGCTATAACAAAGCACACGGCCTAGAGGCTTCAAACAACACACACTTACTGTCTTAACATTTGCAGGCGAGAAGCCCAACCAAAGACTCACCAGGCTGAAATGCAGGGGTCAGCAGGGGTCCCTGGGAGCTCTTGGGAAGTTCTGTTTTTGCTTTTCCAGCTTCTGTGGGCCGCCTGCATTTCTTGGCTCACAACCCCTTCCTCATCTTCAAAGCCACTAATGTTGCATCTCTTCTGGCTCTGGCTTTCTCCACTTTTAAGAGCTCGTGTGGTTAGACTCTGTCTCCCCTCCTGGGGTACCTTTCCATCCAAGGGCCACCCTTAGTCACATGGACAAGGTCCAGGTGCCCACAGATGCCAAGGATTAGGACAGGAATACCTCGAGAGCCCTTATTCTGCTGACCACAATAATGAAACTCTTCAAATAATCCATTTGAAAGAAAAAATTCTTTCACAGGCATTAAAATTTTAACCAAATTCCTTTCTTTCTGTGTGCTACCACTATGACGATAACTACTACCAGAATATAGAGACAGGAATATGTATAATCAGTTTGATTCTTCCTTGCTTTTAAGAAATCCATTAGTAGGACTATTATTTTACTAAGTGATTTTGTTTGTTTTGGATTTGAAACCTCATATAAATGCATTGCTG
Source organism: Graphiurus murinus (assembly GCA_004027655.1). Lineage (NCBI taxonomy): Eukaryota > Metazoa > Chordata > Mammalia > Rodentia > Gliridae > Graphiurus > Graphiurus murinus. Next base: position 54,557 of record PVLC010004054.1, read on the forward strand.
CTGTTTTCAATTCACTTTTAAGCATCTAATCCATGTAGTATTATAGAAAAAATGTTTAAGAGAATATATTTTGTTTTCTTTTAATCCAGATTTGGACTTAAAACCACCAGTAAAATCAACTGGAAGCAATTTTTGACATCATTTTATGAGCCTCAGTGGTTGGAAATTGGTAATTCAGCTCCCCTGAAAAGAAGAAATGGGTATGTAAAAAACAAAACAAAACAAAACTAGAATTTTTAGTTACATAAGTGATAATAGGTAAAAGACTAGAGGCTGAGTTACATTTTCTCCACTTATTGGATACCAAGCAGTCTCCATTGAATACTTTTGACTTTTACATAGCGATTTACAATTTGTAATTATTTTTATACATTTTCCTTATTTAAAATTGCCTTAAGCTATAAGATTGTTATAATTATTATTCGGATTCCTAGATGAGAGGTAAGACCATAAGAGATGCTCAGTGGGTCCGCGGCCGGAGCGCAGCCTGGGCGGCAGGAGCGAGAAGTTCCTGGCGCATGCGCTCTGCCACCTGCCACCCACGTGGCTCCCCCGCGCTGGGGGCGCGCTCCTGGAAGATGGTGCAAGTGTGTACTTGAGAGGTTACGCGTTAACCTGCTCCTAGTCATTCTGCATGGTGCCCCTGGCGACTATTCGCCTTGGGTGTCAATGTTTATTTTACTCAAATGACAACTCCAACCTCCAACTTGCAATTATGTCAGTTGTAGTAGGGGTCTCAAAATGTACGGAAAAAAAAAGGCTTATTAATCAGGCATTTTTGAATTCAGACCTTTGCTCTAAGAAGCCTTTTGTTTATGTTGACATGCATTCTGTATTGAATGATTTTATGCCTTTTAAAGAAAAAATCAGGCTCTACCATCTCAGCACATGCATCGATTGTTAAGTATAGATTGACGCAGGGTTAATTTCTGTTTCCCTGGGTCCTCTCCCTATCTCCGGATTTATGAATATTTAGTGACCTCCCTGGTCACCAGCCTTCCAGGTACTCAGCCCTCCCTCCTTGCTCCTGGGACACAACCCTGTGAGTTCATGTCTTAAGGGAAGTTTCTCCTCTTTCTTTATAACTTTCTTGTTTCATAGCAGCTTGTCTAGGGCTGGCAGAATTAAAGTTTCATGTACTTTAAGAGCCGGGCGTGGTGGTGCACGCTTGTAATCCCAGCATTCGGGAGGTTGAGACCAGAGGATCTGGGTTCGCGGCCAGCCTCAGCTACCTAGTGAGGCACTCCGCAACTTAGTGAGACCCGGTTTCAAAAATAAAGAATAAAAAATAGGGCTGGGGGTGTAGCTCGGAGGTAGAATGCCCCTGAGTTCAATCCCTAGTACCGAAAAATAAATAAATAATAAAGTTTCGTGTACTTTAAAACCGTGATTCTGAACTGGGGTTAGTCTTGCCTCCCGGGAGACCCTCGGCCGTATTCTGAGACATTCTTGGTTGTCAGCACGGGGTGGAGCCATCTACTGCTACCTAGCGGAGAGAGACCAGGGGTTCGCTAAATCCTACAGGGAGTCCCCACAGCAAACGCCTGCCGGCCCTGATGTCGGCGACACTGTAAGGAGCATCTGTTCCTGCCAGTGCTAGCGAGCTGTAGGGAAACTAGTTTCCGATGAGTCGGGCAAGGAACTCAGACTCCGGAAGCCAGAGTATGTTTCTGAAAAGCGGTGGTAGGTGTGTGCTGCTCTATCTTTGCACAACTGGAAACAGCTGAGGTGCAACAAGAAGATTCCAAACAAACGTGAGAATGGTTCTGCAGGTGGGCCAAGTCGCAGTCACGTTACTTAGGGGAGGGGGAAAGCGTCTACTTGAACACTGAGGAACGGGAGGCCCAAACAGTATTGGGTTACAAGATTCCCACGGTCTTCCTTTCTTTTCTAGTCCTTCTTTCTTTTTTGTTTCTTTTTTTTTTTAATTTCAAAAAAAATTTTTTTTGAAGGAGAAATTGAACCCAGTAGCATTCTACTTCTGAGCTATATCCTTAGCTCCCCCGCCCCTCTTTTAAAATTTTGAAACAGAGTCTTGCTGCTAAGTTGTAGAGGGCTTTGCTAAGTTGCTGAGGCTGGCCTTGAACCTTCCATCCTCCTGTCCCAGCCTCTCAAGTACTGGGATTACAGGTGCATACTACTGTGCCTGGCTTGACGACAGTCTTCCTTTCTGATCAGAGTCTTTTTTTTTTTTTTTGGTTACTGGGGGTTGAACCCAGTGGCATTCTACCTCTGAGCTACACCCCCAGCCCTATTTTTATTCTTTATTTTGAAACAGGGTCTCATTAAGTTGCAGAGGGCCTTACTAAGTAGATGCAGCTGGCCTCGAACCCAGATCCTCCTGTCTCAGCTTCCCAAGTACTGAGATTACAAGCATGTGCCACCACGCCCAACTTGAAAGTTGCTTCTAATCTGCAGAGCATATGGCCTTGGCCTCTGAGAGCACACAGGTGGACAAGGAGTCTGTGCTCAGGGATGAAAGGCAGAGACAAGGGGGCAGTGTCTGATCACGCAGGTGGCCACGGTATGGGCAGCCGAAAGGACAGGTTGTGGGGTTCATAGCCTCATGGATTTAAAGTGGGGAACTTATCCCTCAATTGCGGGGGTGAGTGTGCTGCAGCAGATGCCCGTGGCAGGTCTCAGCAGTGATTCGTGGCCTCTCTCCTGATCTTTTTTGAGATCAAAAGCACAGATATGCAAGATGGCTGACCAGCATGGAGCAGGGCAGGGCACCATGGCGCAGCTGGCTGGCGCCTGAGTTGTCATGCGTTGGTGGCGTTCCCCTATTACAAGTCACTCCACCCGAGTAGTAGACAGGCCCACACAAGTGTATTGTGTTTTCAGGAAAAGAGTTACCCATGAAGAGCGCGCTAGTATAGTCGCTGTGAGGGTGCTTGCTTTTTGCATTAGGAAAGAACAAAGTTCAAGAATGTAATCTTATTCCTGTTTTTCTCCTTTTCCTCTTGTAGCGTCACCCCTAGAAACCAACCTTGCAAGGAAAATATTATCACAAAGTTGTTTAGACACAGTGAAGACACCTACACGGCACTGAAGAAAGCATTACTGATCATCAGCCCTGTAAGATTCTGAAACTCTTCTTTGTTGAACAACTCATTTTTTTCCCTAAGAAAGCTAACACTCAGAGACAGACCGATAAAAACCCTCTACTCACCCATTTATCCATCCAACAAATGTTTCTCAAGCTCCCATAAGTGCTGGGAATTGTTCTGAGTGTTTAGGGTACAAAACTCAACGTCGAAAGTTGAGTCTGGTTTGCTGTAAAATTAATTGCAGTGCAGTAAGGTAAATGCAGTGGTGATGAGAGTCGAACAGCAAGCTTGCCATGGAGGGAGGGACATCGTTGACTGTTTAATTAGCTACTAATCCACACTGGTTGAACCCTTCCTCCCCTAACCTACTGTGGATTAGTTTATAACCAACTTGTTCGCCATAACAGGAACATTTTCTTAGTTCCAAAATAGCCTCTTTAATGTTTTAATTGTACTGCAAAGGAAGGCTAATTCACGAACGTGCAACTTGCTTTCTCTTGCTGTAACCATTAGTTCCTGCTCACTTTTATGTTTATTTTATTTCATCTTACTTTATTTTGGGTACTGAGGATTGAACCCAGGGACATTCTACCTCCTAGCTACATCCCCAGCCCTTTTTATTTTTTTATTTTGAAACACGATCTCACTAAGTTATGTAGGGCCTTGCTAAGTTGCTGAGGCTGACAGCAAACCTATGATCCTCCTGCCTCAGCCTCCCAAGTACTGGGATTACAGGGGTTGGCCACCATGCCTGGCTAATGTTTATTTTAGAAAGCAGCATTTGGATATTTTTGGTGCAGAGCAACATTTCTCAAGCTATTTATTTATTTATTTATTTATCCATCTATTTATTTATTTACACTGGGAATTGAACTGAGGGGCGTTCTTCTTCCAAGTCACACCTCCAACCGTACTTTTTAATTTTTATGTTGAAACAGGGTCTCGCTAGGTTGATGAGAGTCTCACAGTTTGCTGAGGCTGTCCTCAAACCTGTGATCCTCCTGTCTCAGCCTCCCAAGTACTGGGATTACAGGCATGTGCCACCATGCCCAACTAAGTTTGTTGTTTATTAAGCACCTTCTGTGACTGAATCTCTAGTAAATAATAAGTAGGGTGAATTATTTGTCCTTGGACTAAAATAAGACCATGTGCTAAAGATTTCGTAAGCCAGAGACGTTGGCCTCCTTCCCAGCCTGCCGGCCAGGCGGAGCCCTGGGAGCTCGGGGCTTGCTCTAGGGGAGCCCGCATAGGCTGGAGGCGGCCACAGTCTGGGTCCAAGTGCAGTGTGGGTTCAGAGATGTGGAGTTGCACGGTCCTGGAGGGTTGTGCCTATTATAATTACAGTTGTCACCTCTTATCCGTGTGGGTTAGCTTCCAAGCCCCACCCCGGCCCCCAGCGCATGCTCAGAAATCATAGATGATAGTACTGAATGCTGTAGAGTCACGTGTTGCTTCATGGCAGACAGGTGTCCGAGAAATGCATTGTTAAACAATTATCATTTTGTGACCCTGATAGAGTGGACTTGCACAAACATAAGTGGCACACCGGTCTACACACCTAGGTGGCACACCAACTACACACCTAGGCTGTGGGGTATATACCACTGTCTATGTGTCTATGTGAACCGTCACTGACCAAAACATCGCTATGCGGCACATGGCAGTATACACCAGATTTTCCTATACATACACCCCTAGGATGAAGTTTAATTTATAAATTAGGAACTGTAAAAGAATAACTATAACTAGTAGTAAAGTAGGGCAATTAAAACAATACCTAGTAACAAAATGTATGTCAATGCAGTCTCTTTCTTCTCAAAATCTATTATTGTACTGCATCGAGCTGAGCGCAGTCAGCAAGAGTGAGTGTTTCTGTCGCCATTCTCCCTGTTGAGACCGCATGCCTGACACGCAGCACTTAGGGAACAAGGGTGGATCTGCTCACAGAGCTGAAGATTGCAGTGGTTTCAGTCCCCGTCACACCGGTTTCCACGCGGGGCCGGAGCTATAGGTGCTCAGGGAACCGTGGTGTGGCAGAGAGCAAAGGGGTCCGAGCTCAGGCTGCAGCTGGGCTGCTCAGGTCATGCACCGCCCCTGGCCACGTCCCCAGGACTCACGCCCTTGCCCTGCCCTGCCTCTGAGGATGGCTGCCTTGTCCACCGTATGAGATCTGGGGGATGTTTTAAATCCAAACCATAATAGTAACTGAAACTATAGGAAGCGAAACTATGGACAGAGGGAGCTGACTACAATAGTCTGGCCTCTACGACTCGCCTTTTTGAGCAGATACTAATATTGAGCTCTTACTGTGTGCCCACTCTGTCTTACATCACTTTCACATATCCACTCAATCCTCTCAGCGCTTCTTCGAGGTAACATTATTATCTCCATTTGACAGATGAGGAGAGGGAGCCTGGGGCCAAGGAACCATCTTGAGGTGACCCAGCTAGGGGAGCAGGCTTTCCAAAACAGACTACAAAGATTGCTTACAGAAATAATGCTAATCCTTTGCAAACGTTCAGAAAATATAGGAAGAAGAAACACTTCCCATCTCATTCTGTAAGGTCAATATTCTCATGATACCCAGTTCAGACAAAGGCCAATATCTTTCATGACTATGGTTGCAAACTCCTCAATAAAATATTATTGAACCAAATCCAGTAACATATAACAAAGATTAAATACTATAAACACATGAATCTTATCCCTGCACTGCAAGGCTGGTTTAAGTTTCCCCCAAACAATTAATGCCATACACAAACATTAATAGAATTCAGTATAAAACTGTATAAACATCTCAGTAGATACAGAAAAAATGCTTGAAAAGTCCAACATTCACTCATGATAAGAACTTTCAAAAACCTTGAAATAGAAATCCTCAAGCTGATAAAGGGCATTTATAATAAACCCATAGCTAATAGCTTACTAACAGGAAAAGAGGGAATACTTTCTCCCAAACAGAGAAAACACAAGAACGTCAGCTCTTGCTACTTCTATCCAGCATTGTACTAGAGTTCTGGATAGTCCAGTTAGTAGGGGAAAAGAAATAAATGGTATATAGGTTGGAAAGGAAAAAGTGAAACTGTCTTTATTCAAAGATAACATGATCTTACATGTAGAAAATTCTAAGAAATGCACACATAGGGCTACAAGTAATAGAGTTCATGAGGGTTGCAGGATGTAAGATTCATACATAAAAATTAGTTCTGTTTCTACAAACTAGCATGAACAATCTGAAAAGGAACTTCAGAGAGTAATCCCATTCATAACATCATAAAAAAGAACAAAATGCCTAGGAATACATTTAATAAAAGAAGCACCAGAATTGTGCACTGAAAATTATAAAACACTTAAAAGATAATACAGGAGATGTAAATAAATGAAGAAATGGCCCATATTCATGGATTGGAAGACTCAACATTTAGATGGAATTTATCTCCAAATTAATCTACGTGTTAAGTGCAAATACTATTGAAGTCCAACTGGCACTTCTTTTGCTTCTACAATTAAAAAATGATCTTAAAGTTCATATAGAAATTCAAAGGTCATGGAACAGCCAAAATAACCTTGGAAAAGAAGAATGAAGCTACAGTACTTAAACTTCCTGATCTTGAACCTTGGTATAAAACCACAGTAAGAAAGATTGTGTGGCATTGGCATAACGATAGATATATAGATCAGTGGAACAAAATTAAGAATCCATAAACAAATCCTTACATTTACGGTCAGTTAAAAAATGAACTGACCAGCCGGGCATGGTGGCACACGCTTGTAATCCCAGCATTTGGGAGGCTGAGACTGGAGGATTCAGGTTCGAGGCCAGCCTCAGCTACCTAGTGAGGCACTCTGGAACTTAGTGAGACCCTGTTTCAAAATAAAGAATAAAAGTAGGGCTGGGAATGTAGCTCGGAGGTAGAATGCCCCTGAGTTCAATCCCCAGTACCGAAAAAAAAAAAAAAAAAAATGAACTGACCATAAATGTCAAATGAGAAAAAGGCTTACTCTTTCTTAAGATGCCACTGAGAAAATTAGATATTCATATGCAAAAAGATGAATTTAAATCCTTATACATAAGCAGACCTTAGTGTAAGAGCTAAAATGATAACTCTTAGAAAAAATATTATTATATATATATAAAATATAATGTATTTATACATAAATCTTTGTGATTTTGTGTTAGGCAAACATTTTTAGATATGGAAAACATGAACCCTAAAGGAAAACAGTTGACATATTGGACTTTATTAAAATTAAGAACTTTTGTGCTTCAAAAGACACTATTAAGAAGGTGAAAAAGAAAATGAAAAGACAGGCCATTGATTGAGTAGGAGAATAGACCTGCAAATCATATGTCCTGTAAAGGACTTGTATCTGGAATATACAAGAACCCTCAGCACTTAATAAAAAGATGACTCAATTTTTTTTTAATGGGCAAAATGTTTTAATAGACATTTTTTGCCGAAGACGCTATACAAATGGGCAATGAATACATGAGAATATGCCTGACATCATTAGTTATTAGAGAAATGCTGATCAAAACCACAATGGGATACCACTTCTCTTCATTTGGGATGGCTAAAAGATGAGACAGACAATAATAAATGTTGGCGAGGAGATGGAGATTCTGGAATTCTCATTTCCTGCTGGAGGGCATGTAAGGTGGAAAGAATACAGCAAATAACAGTGTAGAGAGATGTTTCTTTAAAGAGTAAACGTAATTCACATACGATCTAGCAATTTCACACCTAGAATTATCCCAAGAGAAATAAAAACCTAAGTCCACACAGAGACTTGTGTGCAAAGTCTCATAGCAACATTCTTCTAAATTTCCAATCTGGAACTATCCAAATATTCATCAAACTGGGACCAGACTAAAAACATGTGACCTATCCGCACAATGTAATACTAATTGGGAAGCGAAAGGAGCAAAATACAGGTACATGCTACAACATGGATGAACCTCAGAAACAGCATGCTAAGTGAGAGAATCCAGATGCAGAGAACACATATTTATTGTGTGATTCTGTTTACATGAAACATACAGAAAAAAGCCAATTACGTAGAAGCATGGAAGAGAGAGGTTGCCTTAGGCTGGGGGTGGAAAGGGAGTATAAATGGGCACAAGGTGTCTTTTGGGCTGATGAAAATGTTCTAGAATTACTGGTGATGATTACACAATGATTTACATTTATCAGAAATCCTTAGTGGTTGTCAGAGATTCCTATTTAGACATTAAAAAAGTTAATTATCAAAATTATCATTCCCAAATCAAATCTAAACACTCACATACCCTTAACTTAATTTACCCCAGAAAATATTATTTCCTTTTCAGATTCTGGGCCTGAAAAATAGTAGATGACATTTGCACACTGCCTGCTCACTCGATAATCCCTTTTGTTGAGTTAATATTCACACTGTTGCTCTGTGAATTTGAGGTTCTTTATTTCCCTTGTCTTTCCAGTAAACAGGGTCTCTGAATTTTCACATTTAATTTACTTATCGACAATTTTTTATTCTGGGGAAAGAAATTTGCCGCAGAGTATTTTGCTTATAATATGTTTTCTTTATACGGCATGGCTGAAATTTTTCTTGCTAAGTAATTGTCCACTTGTGTAATGGATGAGGTTGGTTTTACTGAAAACAAGCATTATTGATATTCTTAGTAAATTGGCAAGCTGTAATCGAACTGCTGGGAAGTTCTGAGCCACCCAGGTGGGGCCGGGGAAGGAGGGCTGTGTATGTCTTGGAAACCTCCAGGGAAGGCAGTCAGCCTGTGCCCCAGCCATGGGCCTTGTTTCTCACTGGGGGCCCATGTCCTGGTAGGGAACTCTGTAGAATGTGCACTTGGAAAGTTCTAGCATCTCCATTCCCCACTGCTCTTGGTACATGTGTCACATAATGGCCAACAATTCAGACATTCTCGTTTCAAATTATAATTCTATTTGGCCAGGCATGGTGGTGCATGCTTTTAATCTCAGTACTTGGGAGGCTGAGACAGGAGGATGGTAGGTTCACATTCAGCCTCAACAACTTATCGAGGCCCTTTGCAACTTAGTGAGACCCTGTTTCAAAATAAAAGAATAAAATTGGGCTGGGGGTATAGCTCAGAGGTAGCATGCCCCTGGGTTCCATTCCCAGTACCACACACACACAGACAAAATTCTATTTGGCCCAAGTTTGCTTCTTACCAAATGATGCTAAATATGTATAATACTTTTCCCTTCCTTGTTTGTCTTTTTTTTTTAAATTCCCTTCGATACGTTCTCATGCTTAGAAACCCAGTGGACTGCTAACAGGGGAAGAACTGCGGCATATTCTGAATTGCATGGTTGTAAAATTAAGCGACTCAGACTTCAAAGAACTCATGGAAGTGCTTGACCCGGGGTGCTCTGGAATGGTCAAGGTCAGCTCCTTCATCGATCTGCTCGAGGACAAATCCCAGGTGAGCTGCCCAGCCTCTGCACCTTGGGTTTTCTCTTTAGGGCTTAGTACCATGAAAGATGCAGGTGAAAAATGGTTTAGGTAACTTAACAACTTCATGTTTTCAACTCTCTTAATGAAGTGTTAAGAGTTGTTTAATTTTAACTTTGCTTCTAAGTCCTGCCTTTACCAAATGGATGGTATTTGACATTGCAACCCTGTCCCGAAGTGCTAGCCTCTTTCTGGACAGCATGTAACTTCTTTCCCCAGCACTGGATGGCACTCCACTGCTTGCAAGCACATCTGAAAAAGGAGGATTTATGCCAGGTGTGGTGGTACATGCCTGTAATCCCAGTACTCAGGAGGCTGAGACACAGGAAGATTGCAGGTTTGAGGCCAGCCTCAGCAACTTAGTAAGACCCTTAGCAACGTAGCAAGACCTTGTTTCAAAATAAAAAAAAGGTTGGGGGTGCAGTTCAGAGGTAGAGTGTTCCCGGGTTCAATCCCCAGTACCAAAAAAGGGAAAGTGTGAAAAGACTGTTTGTCCAATATGGAGATGCCTTTAAAAAAAAAAAACAACTGCTAATTGCCTCTAGTGATCAACACTTGCTTTTAGTATTTGTTTCTTTTGCATGAAGACTTGACAGTTTTATTATTAGAAATGTGTCTGTAACTTTAATAGCTATTAGCATTTAACATTTTTAAGAATTTTTAAAAAGTCAGATTAGTTTCAAATAATGCATGAAACAGGCAATGTTTGTTGAAGACGTCTTTTAGCAGGTACCAATTAGCTTTTGATTTTAGATGTATGAAGCTGGTAGAGCTGTACATCTAGATCAGACCAGTCATATCAAGGGATGCTCCGTTTCCCGTCCAAGCTGCCGTTTCTATTGAATGGATCGGACCAGGCCCCTGGCCTTGGGGATGGTGTTGAAATCATTTCACCAAAGCCGCTGCAGCCTATTCTGGCAGCTCCCGTGCAAAATGCAATGACCTCATCAGCAGTGGGTCCTTTCCACCTGTGTGGATTTGTATAATGGTCTTGCAGAATTCGGGGCACACTTTGTGGTTAAAAATGGGGCAGTTTCTTGGAGTGTCTTATTTATATTACGCCGGTAATCCCAGTAATTGGGAGGCTGAAACAGAGGGTCGAGGGTTTGGGACCAGCCTCAGCAGCTTAGCAGACCCTCAGCAACTTAGCAAGACCCTGTTTCAAAATTTTAAAAACCTTGATGGGTGTGGTGGTGCATGCCTGTCATCTTCACACTTAGGAGACTGAGACAGGAGGGTTTCAGGTTCGAGGCCAACCTCAACAATTTAGTGAGACCCTCGGCAAATTAGCAACACCCTGTTTCAAAATAAAAAATAAAAATGGCTAGGGGTGTAGCTTGGAGGAAGAATATTCCTAGGTTCAATCTCCAGTACCCCACCCCCCAAAAATATTGCACCAAGAAATTTTCTACCAACATGTTGGACCATCTTGATAGAGTACATTACATAACTCACTTAAAAATTTTATGATTAAGCCGGGTGTGGTGGCACACGCTTATAATCCCAGCATTTGGGAGGCTGAGACTGGAGGATCCGGGTTCGCGGCCAGCCTCAGCTACCTAGTGAGGCACTCCACAACTTAGTGAGACCCTGTTTCAAAATAAAGAATAAAAAATAGGGCTGGGGGTATAGCTCAGAGGTAGAATACCCCTGAGTTCAATCCCCAGTACCGCAAAAAAAAAAAAAAATTATGATTATGCAAGTAATAGATATTCATTGTAGATATTTTGAAAACACCCCAAACTACAAAGATGAAAATAATGATACAAGTTTCAAATCCCAACCCCCAGCAGTACTCACAGTTAAAACGTTGACCATCTTCCTCCCGCTCTGTGCTGTGAGCTCGTGTATTTCTTACAACACGGTTGACCTCGTTATTTATGTAGTTTTTGTGTCCGACTCTCAACTTGGCTTTACTTGTGACACCTTTCCAGTGTGTCCCCACAGCATTCAAAGCTCCTCCTGAGCCTGCTCTTCGGTGGCGACCTAGGGTCTTCTGTGCGTGTTCTTGTCACCGGACATTTCAGCTGTTTGTTTACTTTTTCAGAGGAGGAAAAGACTGTGCTAAAAAGCATCGTGCAGAGACCTCCGCTTACATCTGAGCATTTCTTTAGAATAGACCTTAAAATAGGAAGCACTGGGTCCGAGGTATTGGCACTTTCTTGCGTGTGTGTGTGTGTGTGTGTGTGTGTGTGTATTTTAAACATGAAAGGTCCCATGACCTATTTTTTCTTTTATTTAGAATGTGCGCACACACGTGTGTGTGTGTGTGTGTGTGTGTGTGTGTGTGTGTGTGTGTGTGTTACTGGGGCTTAAACACAGAGGTGTTCTACCTCTAAACTACACCCCCAGCCTTTTTTATTTTTTGTTTGGAAACAGGGTCTTTCTAGGTTGCTGAGAGTCTTGCTCTAAGTAGCTGAGGTCGGTCTTGAACCTGCGATCCTCCTGTCTTAGCCTCCCAAGTACTGGGATTACAGGTGTGCTCCACTCTGCCCAGCTTGCGACCTGTTTCCTAGGAATGGATGGAGAGGGAGGATGGGAGCCAACAGGTGGGGTGTGGTCTGATGTGCTGCCCTGCTCTGGTTGGGGGGGACATGGACCTGTGCCCTCAGGCAGTGTCTGTAACATACAGAAGCCTGGACATGGGCTTGACTCAGTTTACCACTGGTGCTTCAGAGAAGGGTCAACAGAGTCGCAGGCATGGAGGCCATCAGCAGGAGTGTGGCATCTGTGCTCAAGGGGTTGCCTCCACTCCTTAAGAGTTGTGTCGGGGGCGAATCGTTCCCCTTCCTAGGACTCCTGTCTGTCTGTCTGTCTGTAAGGCCAGATTGATACAGTCCCTCCTTGTAGGACTGCTGGGGGATCGTAGCACACACAGAATGCTTCGAATCCAGTAAACAGTAAGTTCTAGCCACTTTAATATTGTCATTTCCCGAGTCTCCCCTTGTGCAAGGTGGTGACCGCGCCCCAAACCCACGCCATTTGGTCTGCCTTGAACCCCAATTCAAAAGTAATTCCCAGAGCCCTTTTGCCCACAGAAGTGAAAGATCGCAGCTTCTCCTGAGCTCCGCGGTGGGGCAGACCCTGCGCGAGCTCTTGGGACCCATCACCCGGCGGACGCCACAGCAACCCGCACACCGTGGCCATCATAGAAAGCCAAACGTAGCCGGGCGTGGTGGCGCACGCTTGTAATCCCAGCATTTGGGAGGCTGAGACTGGAGGATCCGGGTTCGCGGCCAGCCTCAGCTAACTAGTGAGGCACTCCTCAACTTAGTGAGACCCTGTTTCAAAATAAAGAATAAAACATAGGGCTGAGGGTATAGCTCGGAGATAGAATGCCCCTGAGTTCAATCCCCAGTACCGCAAAAAAAAAAAAAAAAAGAAAGCCAAACGTGCGGGGATCTTTGCTTAACACAAACCAGGTCATGTCGGCCACACTTGAGCTCCTTTGATGGCTTTCAGGGACTCGGGATAAGGCAGACTGTCTAGAGCGAGTGACAGGAGACCATGGACCCCGAGGTCCTGCTGCCTGGGGCGTCTCCTCTTCCAGCTCCAGGCTCCCCCGGCAGCCCCGCCCAGGCCTGGCAGTGCCATCCCACCCTGCTGGCACTCTTTCCTGCTCCTCCTGTCCTGGTGATGTCACCTCCAGAGCTCACTGTGCCCAGCACCTGCTTGGGACCCTCCCTGACAGCTCTGGCCAAGTCGGGCCTCCAGTTACGGACCCCCTGGGCCCCCGCATTGCCCTGGTGGCAGCAGTAGTCCTGTCTCCACAAAGACGGAGGCTGCCTTCCTGTGATGGTGGCCCACTGAACCTGGGGTGGGGGTTACTGGTTTAATGGACGAATGAATTTAAAAAATTAGAAAGCATAAGCATGCAAGTAGGAGAAAATAAAAATCCCCATTCATCCTAACATCAAAGAATTGGCATCCACTGTTATATATTTTGGTTATCTTCCAATTGTTTTCTTTTTTTTTTAACAGTATATTGAGGTATTATTGTATTTTAAAAACTACACATATTTAGAGCTGGGCGTGGTGGCGCATGCTTGTAATCCCAGCATTTGGGAGGCTGAGACCGGAGGATCCGGGTTCGAGGCCAGCCTCAGCTGCTTAGTGAGGCCCTCTGCAACTTAGTGAGACCCGGTTTCAAAATAAGAATAAAAAATAACGCTGGGGGTATAGCTCGGAGGTAGAATGCCCCTGAGTTCAATCCCCAGTACCACAAAAAAAAAAACAAAAAAAAAAACAAAAAAAAACTACACATATTTAATATATACATTTTTTCTGATACTGGAGATTGAACCCAGGGGCAGTCTACCTTCAAGCTACATCCCATTATTTTTTATTTTGAAACAGGGTCTTGCTAAGTTGCTGAGGCTGTTCTCAAACCTATTATCCTCCTATGTTAACCTCCCAAGTACTGAGATTACAGGTGAGTGCCACCACACCCGGCTAATACGTATATTTTAATGAATTTGAATTCCTTTCTTTCTTTCTTTTTTGCCGGTATGGGGATTGAACTCGGGCATTCCGAGTCACACCCCCAGCCCTATTTTTTATTCCTTATTTTGAAACAGGGTCTCACTCTGTTGTGGAGGGCCTCACTAAGTTGCTGAGGCTGGCCAAGAACCTGTGATCCTCCTGTTTCAGTCTCCCAAGTACTGGGATTACAAACGTGCGCCACTACACCAGGCGGATATGTATTTTTATATGTTATACTTACTTTTATTTTAAAATGGAATCATATAATTAATGATACTTTAGGTTGTTATTTATTAATATATTAGCATTTAACATTAGTAAAATTCTGCTACATAATGTTAAAAAATACTAAGTATTCCCTGTTATAACCTACATGTTCATTTTTGGTTTTCGTTTTGTAAATCTTCCTACAAAAGACATCTTGGCACTTGCTTTTTTTACATTGCTCTGTGATTCTTGCTTTGGTACAAAATTCTAGAAATAGAATTATTGAGAATATAGCATGTAAGAGAATGTACATTTTACTTTATTCATTACTTTAGTTATTTTCTTTTTTTTTTTTTTGTATTAGGGATTGAACTCAGGGGGCATTCTACCTCTGAGCTACACCCCCAGCCCTATTTTTTAATTTTGAAATAGGGTCTCACTAAGTTGCAGAGGACCTCACTAAGTAACTGAGGCTGGCTGTGAACCCGGATCATCTGGTCTCAGCCTCCCAAGTATTGGGATTATAAGCGTGCGCCACCACGCCCGGCTACTTTAGTTATTTTCAAAGAGGTGTGTATGTATAACATATGAAATGTAGGGTGAGAGAGGGAACATGAGAGAAGTAAGTTTCCTCCCATCCCTGCTCCCGCCCGGGAGAATGCCACCTCGTTATTCTGTGTGTGTGTGTGTGTGTGTGTGTGTGTGTGTGTGTGTGTGTGTGTACATCCCTAGCCCTTTTTGTTTCATTTGTTTTATTCTATTTTGAAACAGAGTCTCAATAAATTCTTTAATTTTTGGGTAATGGATTTTCATGTTCATTGCACATTTTTAAAAATGATCACAGATTACAGGTCGCCCATTTCCGCTGGCTGCTGGAGGGCGGGCTCACTTGCTGGAGGTCTTGGGGGGCTTCGGGCAGAGCCCGGGTTCCACTCCTCCTCCATCTGCCTCCAAAGCTCCTGCTGCCTCTCTCCCGTGAGTGAATTTTACTCATGTGCTTTCTCTTTTCCACTTAGGAGAGAAAAATATCCTCTTGTACAGACAGCAAGACCTCTTTCCATCTGGCTTGGGACTCAGTAAGTGACACTCACTCTCCCCGAGGTGGCTTTCTACTCCGTCCAGGGCGCCCGCATAGTAACAGCGCAGTAAGCATGCCTTTTCTCATGGTAGGTAGAAGAAATGGTTCATGATGCGATTTCCAGGAATCTGCAAGCTTTTTATGACCTGTTGCAGTCGTATGACCTTGGAGACACGGGGTCCATCAGTCGAAATAACTTCAAGAAGATCATGCGCACATTCTGCCCATTTTTAACAAATGAACATTTAATAAAGTAAGTTTCATTTTGGGTTACCAAATTAATTCATTTCCCATTTTCCTCCAGTCTGCTTTGTCATTCTAAACTTTTAAATGTATTTTTCCAGTTCTCATCGGCAATATTGATAATGGCTATAATTTATGGAGTCCTTATTACACAGTAGACACAGTAGGTTAAGGGTTCAACAACATTATAGGATTCAGCCCTTAGCACCGCCATGCGGGAAGGCCCCTGTCACCCCTCACATGGATGAAGACGCCGCCGAGGACTGGAGAAGTAAAGTTCCCGCCATCCCAGCTGTCTAGGACTCCTGGTTCTTTTCGGTGTCTGTGTCGAGCAAATATCTTCCTTGCTGTTTAGTAATATCTTGGGAACCGTAGCGATCTCCTCTGAACTCTCGCTGGCGCAGAGGCTCTTCCGTGGTCGTTGCTTCAGTTCAGCACGTTGTGTTCTGCAGGTCAGAGTGTTACCGAGTGGTCAGAAAATGCGAAGTCGAGGTCGTGGGACAGTTTTGCTCCACGCAGTCAACCCGCAGTTTTCCAGGGGCCAGGCCAGTCACGGCTAAGTCACAGCAGAGTCTCGGCATGTCGTTTCTGGGCCAAGAAGCACGGCCGCTGGGCGGAAGCTGGTCGTCATCGAGTGCTCACACCTGTGCCTCAGTGGGGGAGGTGGACGGACCCTAGCGCCCCATCGTTGTGCGTTTCACCTTCAGGGGTCTGGCTTTCAGGGGTCTGGCTGTGGTCAGCCTTGCTGTAAACTGTAGCTGGGATTGAGCTTTTGTAGCGCCTTAATCTAAAGCTTGGTTTGTGGAGGGCGAGCCAAAGCCGGAAGAAGGCACAGGTTACATGGCCGAAATAGGGTATTAAGAAAAGCAGGGAACAGCCCTGTAAGTCCTCTCTGGGTCTTCTACCCTGTACACGCTCCTGGGGCCCAGGGCCCGGCTGCATTGCCCCCTGAAGATGAACTTGAGAATCCGCCTCTTTTTTTGATATTGAAGATTGAACCCTGGGGCATTCTACCTCTGAGCCCCTTTTCTTTCTTTTTTATTTTTTTTTTGAAACAGGGTCTCACTATGTTGCCGAGGGTCTTACTAAGTTACTGAGGCTGGTTTCCCCAGTCCTTCTGACTCTCCGGCGCCTAGACTCTGCAACCAGACTGCTCAGGTTCAAATCCCGGCTCAGCCCTGAATGGCTGAGAATGTTGGCAAGCGACTTAAACTCCACAAGCCTCCGTTTCCTCTCCTGATCATTCCTTCCTAGAGTTTTGGTGAGGACCAATGAGGTGGTGACTCGGTGTTACCTGAATGATGCCTTCCAGGTCAATGTTTGTGGAGGCTGTTCCTGGGGGGTTGCTTTGACCCCAACTGGGTTCAACTGCTTTTCAGGTCTCCAAAACCACCCCAGGCTTTAATGCAAAATGTTGCTTCAAGCCAGGTGTGGTGGCGCACGCTTGTAATCCCAGCATTTGGGAGGCTGAGACCGGAGGATCCGGGTTCATGGCCAGCCTCAGCTACCTAGTAAGGCACTCCACAATTTAGTGAGACCCAGTTTCAAAATAAAGAATAAAAAAAAAAAAAAAATAGGGCTGGGGGTATAGCTCAAAGGTAGAACGCTCCTGAGTTCAATCCCCAGTACCGCCAAAAAAAAATGTTGTTTCAATCCTTAGGCTTTTCAAGATAGAATAGAGAGTATGTACAACTTCATGATTAGAAAACATTTAACAAAATGTTGAAAAAGAAGTCCATCTCCAGCTGAGGGGATCAGGGTTAAGGGTTAAGGTCATTCCTGTACTTGCCCTACCTGGTTTGATCCCCTATAGCCCCAAAAAGATACTAGTGATTTTCTATATTTTTGTAAAATATTTGCGTATGCTGAAAATCCAGTATAAGTACTTAGATCATTTCATACTGAAATTTCTAATTAAAAAGTTATTTTTACACTTATTGTGTCTTTATTGTGGCATGCTTTATATGCAATAAGCTACCCATATCTAATAATATAATGTGATGAAATTTATTGTGTGTCCACATCCATGAAGCCATCACAAGATATCAATAAAATATCAAACATTTTTATCACTCCCAAGAGCTTCCTGCTACCTTTTTACAATTCAAAGCTCTTTCCCCACCCCCAAGCAAGTACAGATTTTCACTGTAGATTATTATGCAATGTCTAGGACTTCATATAAACGGGAACTCTCACATGTTCTCTGTTCTTGTCTGGCATTGTTTATGAAGCAAAATGGCATTGAGATCCATTTATGTGTATATATATATGAATTATATATATATTTATGTTTTTTATATATATATGAAATATATATATATATATATATATGAAATATATATATATATATATATATATATATATATATATATATATATATATATATATGAACTGATCCGTCCTCTTCCTTGCTGAGTAGTATTCCACTATCCTGGCAGGCGTTACCAGTTTGTGATTGTATTTATCTGTTGATAGACATATGTTTTGTTTCTAGTTTGGGGTTATTACAAATAAAGCTGCGTGCATTGTACCACTCTTTTTGTGGACATACATTTCTATTTCTTTGGGGTGAATGACTAGGAGCAGAATGGCCAGTTCCTCTGATAACTGGGCATTCGTTCAGTTGCTGAACTGTCTTCCAGAGTGGCTGTACATTGCCCTTTCCCAGGAGGGGTGGAGGGAAGCTGTAGTTACCCACATCCTCAACCATCCTCCCAGGGTCAGTCCTTTTGATTCTAGTCATTCTAATGGGTGTGCTCTAATTCTTTTTCAAATCCAGACTCTGCAGTAAGTTTCAGGATACATCTTCGGGAAGAATCCTTTACAAGAAACTTTTGGCCTGCATTGGAATTAAGGACCTGTCCACTATCCCTGAAGATTTTGAACAGCTTCAGAAAGAGGAGCAGCAGCTGCCGCCAGATCCTTCTGAGAGGTAAAATAAAAGCAAGCCCTGGCGCCTTGGATGGGACCGGCACTTAGTAAATCTTTGTTGGCTAAATGAGGGTTTTAATGGTTTATTATTTAAATAAGAAAGGCGGCACGCTGTGCATGCAGTACTCAGAGTCAGCGAATTTTAAAACTCAGAGCAGCCGGGCGTGATGGCGCACGCTTGTAATCCCAGCATTCAGGAGGCTGAGACTGTAGGATCCGGATTCGCGGCCAGCCTCAGCTACCTAGTGAGGCACTCTGCAACTTAGTGAGAATAAAAAATAGGGCTGGGGTATAGCTCGGAGGTAGAATGCCCCTGAGTTCAATCCCCAGTACTGCAAAAAAAAAAAAAAAAAAAAAAACACTCAGAGCAAGCAGAGACCTTAGGACTGACAGAAGCTGCCTGTGAATTTTAGAATTGAAAGCTGGCGGTCTGGGGGTCTGGGGACTTGCTATTCCTGCTCTTGGGGGCCAGCCTGAGCCACGAATTTGGGGTGTCTGCTGCTCTCCCACTGTTCCGTCCCTGTGTCTTCATTGCCTCCTTCCCAGACACTCGGATTCCTCAGCGCTATTTCACATTTCTTGCAAAGCACACCATTAAGCCAGCTAACACTTTCTAATATGAATAATAGAATTATTAAGAAGATCACCAAATTGGATTGTAACAATAAAACACGCTTAGCAAATCTATAAAAAGCTGGACTGATGAACATTCTAGTTCTTCTTCACTTTGAAAAATGCAGGTTCAGTCTAATGAAAAGATATTATTTTAACTTGCTTGTTCATAGCTTATCATAAATCCACAGGAAAGGTAAAACTCAGCCGACTTCGCTTGGCCGTCTCCCTTTTAGAAAGTTCTTAAGTATAGAGCAGTGGGAACATTTTAATGATATGCTAGTGAAATTTGAATATCTGACTTCTCGATAGGAGCTGCCTTGTAAGTGAGCAGAATGATGGTATTTTAAGAGAAAGGTTAAATATTCTGTGATATGCCTGCTTCCTAAAACTAGTGAAGAGAATAATGGTAATTAAGCATTTCATAAAACGTAGGCCTTTCTGGAGAGCGCTTAAAAGTCAAGAGGAGCAAAGGAAGAAAGGAAGTTCATTCCCCGTGACTATCTGATGTCCGTGCCGTTCTTCCCAAAATGGGGCCCAAGAGATGTCCAGAGCACACACACACACTCGAAGCACGTCACCTGAGATTTATGTTTTACAAATCGAGTTGATTTCACAAATCAACTTGGAATAACCGTGACCTCCCTTCCTTTCCATGGACGTTGGTGACTTCCCTGATCTGGTTACTGCAAACTGATGCATTTCTGTAATTTGAAGCTTTATAATGGGCCCTGGCTTTAAGTTTTCTCAGTTCATAAAAACATCATTAGTACTGGGATTATGGGATTATAGGCAGGCACCGCCACCCCTGTCCCCACCCCATTTTTTTTGTTTTGTTTTCGATACTGGGGGTTGAACTCAGGGGCATTCTACCTCCGAGCTATACCCCCAGCCCTATTTTTTATTCTTTATTTTGAAACTGAGTCTCACTAAGTTGCGGAGTGCCTCACTAGGTAGCTGAGGCTGGCCGCGAACCCGGATCCTCCGGTCTCAGCCTCCCGAATGCTGGGATTACAAGCGTGCGCCACCACGCCTGGCTACCCACCCCATTTTTATTCAGCTCAAAGCACAGTTAAATCTGAACATGAGGTCACGATCAATCCCTTCAAGCCCAACTGCCACCGATTTTTAACAAACAGGAGCCTGGACAAGGGCACAGTACTGCTGACCCCCAGTTCTGGTTGTGAACTACGAGCCAGGGGAGCGTAGGGCGCCCCTGAGTTACCCCACCTGTCCCAGCAACTGCTTCCTCACTGGCGAAGCGGGGCTGGTTAACTTCGCTGTCGTGGGGTAAGTGTGAGTGCCACGTAGTGCCGAATCTCCATGCCTGCTTTGATTTCAGAACGAAGCCCGCGACCAAGTATATGACCAAAGAAGAGGTCATTGAGAAACTCAAACTCTGTATATGGCACCATGACCCGGTGTTCAGACAGCGCTTCCTCGCCATCAGCAAGGGGCCCGACAGGAAGATCGGCTTGTGCGACTTCAAGAAGGTAGGAGCCGGGCCCTCCACGCCCGCCAGAGTTCTCTCTCCCCTGCAGAAGCTCGGTTGTTTCATGACATCAACACGCTTCAGAGGAGAGGAAGAAAGTTGCCAGGCATGGTTTATTCTGGGACAAAGCAGATCCACTGCTAGGCGTCTTTCAACAATTTGGGCCAAAAAAAAAAAAATTATCTTTGGCACATGTCTTCCGAGAATACTTCCAGTACGGATGGGGCCAGTTTTTGGTATTTAAACTCTTAAAGCAAAGCGTCCGTCGCTGCCTGGCGTGGCTCTCCGTGGCCTGGCTTCGTGCAGCTCGGGCGGAGCGGGGGTGGGAGCGAAGCTGCTGGGGCCCCCGCCTGCCAGCAGAGTCCCGCCAGGCTGTGGTGACAGAGCCGGGGGGTTTGCTCCTCTAGAAAGTGGAAGAAAAAAAGAAATCTGGCAGCGAAATTCGGGAAACGCAGAGGGCTGATTTGCATGGGCTTATGGGAACTGGTGGGCTTCTGCCAGAGAGGACTCAGCTTGAAGGCTCTGCATAGACTTCTCAGGAATTAATTCAAGGGAGTGCTTAAAATTCCTATTATGATCCCTCTAGCTAATAAGCTCCAGCTATCTTTAAGGGGAGCGTTTCAGTTAGTATGTAGCAGTGTCCATGTGGGCAAATTTAGAAGAAGGCAATGAAATACAGTT
Organism: Graphiurus murinus; assembly: GCA_004027655.1. Classification (NCBI taxonomy): domain Eukaryota; kingdom Metazoa; phylum Chordata; class Mammalia; order Rodentia; family Gliridae; genus Graphiurus; species Graphiurus murinus. Next base: position 75,804 of record PVLC010004054.1, read on the forward strand.
CCGGGAAGAGAAGAATTACATTAGTGGTCCCACCCCCACACCCCCGTGCCAGGTACTGTAACAGGCTCTTTGCTACGGCTCCCATTCCCGGGCCTCAAGGAGCATCGTTTTGATGGCATCTCGGCATCTTGGAGGCTGGCCTGCAGTGGAGCAGGGCTTGAGGCACCGATTCAAAGGATGTTGGGGGTCTGTAACTATGTGAGTAAGAGGGGCAGCGAGGGGAACAGAGTCAAGACATGCTTGGTGCCGGTCATGGGGGCGCAGGCCTGTAATTGGGAGGCTGAGGCAGGAGGATTGCAGGTTCCAGGACAGCCTCTGCAAGTAGTGAGACTCTCATCAACCTAACAAGAACTTGTTTCCAAATCAAGCAATAAAATCGGGTTGGGGGTGTAGCTGGAAGGTAGAATGCCTCTGGGTTCAATCCTCAGTACCATTAAAAAAAAAATAGCTTGGAAATAAGGGGGAAAGCCGGGCATGGTACACACCTGTAATCCCAGTAGTTGGGAGGCTAAGGCAGGAGGATTGTAGGTTCAAGGCCAGCCAGCCTCAGCAATTTAGCAAGACCCTTGGCAACTTAGTGATACCTTCAAAATAAAAAATAAAAAGGGCTTAGCTAGAAAAATAAAAAAGGGCTGAAGTAGAACAAAACTGGCTTTAGTCCCAGGAAAGAGGAAGGGAGAAAGGAAGGGAGGAAGGAAGGAAGGAAGGAATGGAAAGCAGGCGGTATTCAAGGATGGTTCCCAGCTTTCTGGTTTGGGGGCCGAGTGGTCCATGGATGAAGGTCATTAAGTTCCACTCCAGATCCAGTGGAGTGCTGGTGACTGGGAGCTGAGTGGGGGGTTGGGAAGCCATCGGGTGCCAGTCACCTGACTCCCACCATCCCCTCCCCCCGCCTGCAGGGCACTGAGCCCTAGGTTGCATTTCACCAAGTCTCCTGGCGCCAGGCCCAAATCTGGAGGGGTCATGGTGTCCTCTCGTGGACTCATGGAATGCCCTGCTGGTCTGCCTCTGTGCTTTCGGCAGGATAGTGTCTGCCTCCAAGCAGTGGCAGGAGGCGGTGGCAGAGTCAGGACCGGCATGCACAGCTGCTCCTTCTGCCCTTGCTGAGAACACGGGCCGTGGGTGGGCTCAGCAGCAGCTCCTCCCACCCCCTGGCCTCCTGGGCCCTCCATGAGCCAGCGCTCCCCAGGGCCCAGTCCGATGTGGGCGCTCCTGAACTCCAGTCTCCTGTGCCCACCCACCTGTTCTACCTCGAGAACATGGAGAAAGTGAGAGATGGGGGGGGGGAGAGAGGGAGAGAGAGACGCCCTGTTCTCCGCACAGCCTCCCCACCAGCTTTCTTCCCATTCTCATTCGAGGGCAGCCTTTTCTCCAGGTGCTCAGGGCTGAAATCTTGTATTCTTTATTGATTCTCCTCTTCTTCAAACATCCAACTCATCAGCAAGCCTGTTGACGCCCTTCAGGATTGTCCCAAGATACGCTGATGCATCGCCAATGCAATGCTTCTGCCTGCCGTCTCTCACTACAAACCCTGGGTCCCGCTCTCGGCCTGGCCCCCCGCCCTTCAGCCTCAGCACAGCTCAAGAGCAGCCCTTTACAAGAAGCCTCCTGCGCAGACCCCCTCCCCCATGGCTCTCTGCCTGCCTGGCCTCAATTCCTCCCGCCCCTGGCCACACAGCAGCCATGCCAGCCCCTCCTTCAACTCTCTGCCCCCATCACGCTTTGGATTTCAAATGTCCCTCAAAGCTCATGTGTTAGGCAGTGCAGCCAGATGCGGAGGCAGGACACAGCTGGAGGAGATGGGTCACTGGGGCCGTGGCCTTGAGGACTGTATTTGTCCTTGGTCCCTTTCTGTCTGTCTGTCTCTCTCTGGCTCTTCCTCCTCCACCCCGTCCTTACGCCCTGCCGCTGAGTTGTTCAGCCTTGGAGGTGGTCAGCCATGGACTGACCTCTGAAATCTCTAAACCATGAGCCAATAAACCTCTCTTCCCTAAGCTGCGCTGGTCAGGTATTCGAGTCCCAGTGATGAAAAGGCTGGTTAGCCCCTCCCCCCTCAGGACCCTCCTGCCCCCCAGCACCAGGCACATGGCTCCTCTGCTGTCCGCCTGGCTCTCCTTGCCTCCTGAAAGTCTGTGCTCCACGCTCTCCTTCCACAGAGCAGCCCTGGCATTCCCATCTCAACATCAGTCTGCCCTGCCCGCCTGGATCCTGTCGCCCAGTCCTAGGTTTTGTTTTGTTTTGTTTTATTCTTCATTTTGAAACAGGGTCTCACTAAGTTGCAGAGGGTCTCACTAAGTAGCTGAGGCTGTCTTCGAACCTGCGATCCTCTGGTCTCAGCCTCCCAAGTACTTGGATTACAAGCGTGTGCTACCACACCTGCCTCTGATGACAATTTTGATTACCACCACTGGAATAACGGCAATGGTAGAGACCGGCCCCTCCGATATGCAGGCGCTGGGGACATGGCTTTGCGTGCATTATTTCTAATCCTCACAGGGGCCCCTAAGGTATAGATGGAATTATGCCCACTTTACAAAGAGAAGAGCAAACCTTCGGGGTTGAGGGGGCGGGGCGGCTCAGTGGTGTTCGACTGCTCAGCTATCCAGGAACTTGCTTTGATCCCTGTCTCTGTGTCAGCTGGGTGACACCTGGGCCTTGTTCACTGTGAAATGGATCGGGTAATGTAATTCAAGCTCACTACGTGTCCTGCAGGCTTCCTGGGTAATAGACAGCGGTTGTCTTAAGGTTGCATCTGGCCTCAGAGTTTTGCCAGAATGCCATTACTTTTCCTAACAATGCCACTTAGCTTCTTCCTATCATTTTGGTCACGAATAGACAATGCTTCTGCTCTCTTTTTTCCAAGTCTGCATCACAGCCATTAGTAAAGCGAAGTTGCTGCAAAATTTCCTCCCAGGGAATCGGGAGCTACGCTCTAAGTCGCTGACATCATTTCGCCTGGCTGCGCTTGTAAAAAAAAAAAAAAACTGGTCATTATTCACATACAGGTGGTGCTCATCGTGGCCTGGGAACCTCCAGATCTGAATTAGGAATGCTAATGATCTGTTCTCTCCAGCCGTCTCCATCCTTGGGCCGGGCAGAGACCGGCTGTCTCTGGGGCTTCTGCGGGCTTCGGTGAGGGTCCCTGGGGGCTGGCGGGCCACTGCACGGCGCCGTGGACGCCCTGCTTGTCTTCTCCACGGGGCTGAGGCGCAGGCTCTTCACTCTACAAATGGAGCTTGTTAACTAACCACGTGTCTTCTCCCTCGTCTCTGTTTAGCGAGACATGGCTGAGCTCCTGATGGACGTGAGGTGACAGGTGACACCCTGCTCGGTTGGCCGAGCTGGTGGGGTCAGTGAAGGCCACCTGCTTCCCGTGGCGGGGAAGAGAGGAACACTGAGCTTTCTGCCTCCGTTCTCACAACAAGCACGGAACATGTGTCCTCTCTCCTGAGAAACGCCCCTGGCCCTGGCCCTGGCACTGGCCGCTGCCCCTGGTCCTCAGTAACCATGCTGGGGTCTGTCGCCCACCAAGCCACGCCGGGCCACGGATAAAGCAGAGTTGGAGTTTCTGACTGAGACACCAGGGAAACCACTTTCATCCCCTGGGGCCGGTGACCCGTGGGAAGCCTAAAGTGACAAAAAAACTTAAAGACACTTAGGCCGAGATAAGTCTGATGAAGTAATTAGACTAATTGAGTGACACAGTCCATCAGGAATTGAGGGCGGCTTTATGATTCAAATCCCCCGGAAGTGGCTGTTCCGGGTCTCTCCATTCTTTTTTTTTTTTTTTTTGCGGTACTGGGGATTGAACTCAGGGGCATTCTACCTCCGAGCTACACCCCCAGCCCTATTTTTTATTCTTTATTTTGAAACAGGGTCTCACTAAGTTGCAGAGTGCCTCACTAGGCAGCTGAGGCTGGCCTCGAACCAGGATCCTCTGGTCTCAGCCTCCCAAATGCTGGGATTACAAGTGTGCGCCACCACGCCCGGCTGGGCCTCTCCATTCTCAGTGAGCCATTGGCCCTCTTTAGCTTGCTGTTATCTTAGTGGCAGCTCTGGAGGCCCAGCTGAAGCCTGCGACACAGACAGAGCTGCGCAGCTGAGGAGCTTGTGAGGCAGCAAGAACCGGAAACGGCTGGAGCAGGCATCCCAGTCCTCGTGTCTTTCATCGGTCTCTTCTGTACCTGCCGCGCAAGGATACCCCACCTTGCTTAGCACCTAAGGGACCTTTCCTTCTTTCTCTAAGCAAAGCATCTGACCCCCTGCTGGCCACTCAGACTCACAGACCCGGGGGGGAGAGGGTTGCACCATCTCCACCCCACTACCATCAAGTCCTAATGACATACGTTCTTCCCCATTGGGGCGACAGGGACCCCGGTGTAAAATAGTCTCCCTCCCCCCACACACCGTCAGGTATCTCCAAGCCCTCGGGTGGGAGAGGCAAACTAAATGATGATATGACTGAGCAAACTTGATTTTTTTTCTAAGCATTAAATAGTTTCACTTGTCTGGTTTTAGGTCTATTGGGAACGTTCAGCTCTGCTCAGTAAACAGATATTTTAAAAACTCCTGTTGTGTATCCTGGTGAGTTACATGAGGGGAGGGACAGAAAATGATATGAGGGAATAGTGAGAGGGACGAGCAGACATGTCCACAGCCAGACGCACACCGACGTGTCCACGGGGGTGGGCGACAGAGAGAAAGAGGGAGAGAGAGGGACAGAGGAGAGGGACCTTTTCTGCGTCTTCTCTTCACACACGTCCATTGAGGGCCACCGCAGCTCAAGGGTTGGGATACCATGTCACACTCTCACACTTTGGCTGATGTCTGCAAGGAAGGAATTTTATTTTATTTTATGTTTTTGGTACTGGGGATCGAACCCAGGGGAGTTCTATCTCTGAGATGCATCCCCAGTTCAATTTAATTTTTTACTTTGAAACAGTCTCACCAAGTTGCTGAGGGACTCTCTACACTGCTGAGCCTGGCCTCAAACCAGCGATCCTTCTTCTGTCTCTGCCTCCTAAGTACTGGGGTTATAGGCATGCGCCACCATGCTGGCTAGTAAGGAATTCTTGATGCTCCTCAGGGCCTGATTGGGTTCAGCACACAGAGCATTTTGTTCTAGGCTGAGAAAATAGACCTAGAAATATGTCTGCAGCATCACGCTGTTGAGGGCAGGTGATAGAGGAGAGGAAGAGACTTAGTTTACATCTCGAGCTTCCCACCCCAAACAGCAAACAGCTTCCTGACCTGCAGCTGGAGTGTTGGAGTGTGTGTTTGTGGGTTTTTTTTTTGTGTGTGTGTGTGTTTGTGTGTGTGTGATACTGGGGATTGAACTCTTGGGCATTCTGTCTCTGAGCTACACCCCCAGCCCTATTTTATTTTGAAACAGGGTCTCATTAAGTTGTAGAGGGCCTCACTAAGTAGCTGAGGCTAGCTTTGAACCTGTGATCCTCCTGTCACAGCCTCCCAAGTACTGGGATTACAAGCATGTGCCACCACGTCTGGCTTAGATAATTGATTTCTTGACCTTTGTTTCTCTAATGTATGAATTTATGGCTATACATTTCCCTCTAAGTATAGGTTTAGCTGCACCGTACAATTTTGGGTGTATTTTCATTATCATCCAGTTCAAAATATTTTTTTAGTTTCCTCCTTTTCTAATAGTTTATTTGTAAAATGTGTTTAATTTCCCAACATTTGGGATTTTCTAGTTTATCTTTTGTTATTGGTTTTAATATAATTTTGTTGCTGCATTGTAATTATACATCATAGTGAGAATCGTAGTGATACATTAATACGTGCACACATGACATGGTGTATTTCCTTCTGTATCCAACCCTACTCCCCTTTCTCCTTTCCCTTACGTGTTAGTGAGATTGGTAATGATAATGATGCCTTCATATACAGACATAACATTATTTGAACTATTTTTGTGCTCAAAGTTGTTTTTATTGTGATCAGATAATAGATCCTAAAGTCTAAATTACTTCAATCAGTCATTGGAAATATATTGAGACTTGGACCGTGTCTCAACATATATAGTTAGTTTTGGTAGATGTTCCAAGAGCATTTGCAAAGAACATGTACTCCACCATAGGAGGTTCAATTAGTTCTAAGTATGTCCATTAGGTTGGCTTTATTATTGCATTTTTCAGAACTTCTATATCCCTACCTAAGTTTTGCCTGCTCATTCTGTTGGCTGTTGACAGAATATGTTGAAGTCTCCCATCTGTTTGTGGATTTGTTTAGTGAGATCCTTTTTCCCCTGTTGATTGTTGCATTACTTACTTTGCAGCTAAATTCTTTGGTACAAATAGATTCAGAGTTGCTGAAATTTCCTATGAATTGTCTCCTTTATCATTATGACATGACTCTCCTGATGAGGCTTTCTTTTGACTGGTGTTAGTATGGTACATACTATTCTATCCTTTTAGTCAAACTATTTGGGTACTTAAAGTAGGTCTTGTGGGGAGTATATAGCTGACTTTTTAACAAAGGTATAGTATGACAGTCTCAATTTTCAACTTGAAGTCTTCAGTCCATCTTGGACTTAATTACTGATATAGTTAGTTTTATAGCTATCATCTTAATACTTTTTTCTGTTTGACTCCAGTGTCTCATGGTTCTTTTTCTGTTCTTTCTTGCCTTCTTTTAGATTATCCAACTACTTCTATTATTTCATTTCCCCCTCTCCATTAGCTTATGAGTTAATGTAGTTTTATATCAGTCCTATAGAAGCTACACTAGAGATTTTAACATACATCCTTATCTTATTGTCAAATACAAATTATATTTACCACTTACACATCAATGGTAGATTCTTAACACTTTGACTTATTCCCTGTTTATCTTTTGTGTTATTGTTCTCATGTATCTTAATTTTGCATATATTCTAAAAATCCCACAAGGCATTATTTTTTATTTAGAAGCAGAGTCTCATAAACTTGCTTGAGAGCCTCATTAAGTTGCCAAGGCTGGCTTCAAAGCTGTGATCCACCTGTTGCAGCCTCCCAAGTACTGAGATTACAGGCATGCACCACCACACCCAGCTCAGTTCATTAATTTTGTGTCCTGCTTTTTCCAATATGGTGGTGATTTTATTCATATAGTCCTTAACTTTAGTATTGTATGTTTCTGTTGTCCGAGCCTTCTATCATCTTAGTGTATTCCTGTATTTCCTTAAACATATTCATAAGCTACATAAAAATCCTTTTCTGTCCCTTCTGGTATCTGAATCACCTGCAGATCTGTTTCTATTGTCATTTTTTTTTCTTTTTCTTGGTTCTGGCTCCTGTGGCCCTGCCTCTTGGCGTACCAGGTAGATCTTTACCCAATGTCAAATATTGTGTGTTGGGAAATTAAGGTGCCCTAGGCGCTGGGTCACCCTTTCTTCCACTGGGAAGATGGCGTGGGCGTCGATCACCTCAATCTATCTAGGGACTGAGTTGATTTGGGGCTGGATTGTAATTGGGCAAGGTTCTGTTTGCATTTTTTAAAAAACAACTTCTGCTCCTGGGTTGTAGCCCCCTAAAGTTATAGAACCTGAGTTATAGCTGAGCATGGTGGCGCACGCTTGTAATCCGAGCATTCAGGAGGCTGAGATCAGAGGATCCGGGTTCGAGGCCAGCCTCAGCTACCTAGTGAAGCCCTCTGCAACCTAGTGAGACCCTGTTTCAAAATAAAGAATAAAAAATAGGGCTGGGGGTGTAGCTCAGAGGTAGAATGCCCCTGAGTTCAATCCCCAATACCGCAAACAAACAAACAAGAAAACCCTGAGTTATTCCCTGAACACTGGTCCTTATTTCCTCAGGACCACATGGTGGCCCCAAAATTCCTTTCTGCTTTTCAGAGGACTTCTGCCTTGGTCCCTAGCCTTCTGCCCCACATAGCTTATGAATTCAGAAAACGCCTGGAAGGAAACCGACAGAGTCTCAGGCCCGTTTCAGCTTCTCCCTTCTCGGTGAGACTCCAGCTGGTCGGGGCGTTGTGCCGGTCTTTCTACTCCCCTGAGCTTGTCACAAGCTCTGCTTATTTCTCTGTCTGCCAGTAGTGACCCTCTTCTTGGGCTATCCACTAGCCTGAGAGTTTTAAAGTGATAGCCCATTTTAACTCCAGTTTGCATTGGTTTCCCTGACTACTAGTGAATTTATTAATCTTTTTCCCATTAGGATTTGTTCTCTATGAATTGCTATTTACACCCTTTGCCCTCTTGTCAGTTTATAAGAGACATGATTATTGCAGGTATCACCTATCTTTCATAAAACACCCAGGACTCCCCGTTTATCCCTCATCCCCTGGGTTCTCAGCTCTGGGACTTTCTTCTTTTTTATTTATTTATTTATTTATTTATTTATTTATTTATTTATTTATTTATTTATTTTGCGGTACTGGGGATTGAACTCAGGGGCATTCTACCTCCGAGCTACACCCCCAGCCCTATTTTTTATTCTTTATTTTGAAACCGAGTCTCACTAAGTTGCGGAGTGCCTCACTAGGTAGCTGAGGCTGGCCGCGAACCCAGATCCTCCGGTCTCAGCCTCCCGAATGCTGGGATTACAAACGTGCGCCACCACGCCCGGCTCTGGGACTTTCTTCCCCTCCAGCCTCTGTACTGCTCTAAATCTGATCCTGTCTTCTTCATGCCCAGCTCCAAAGGTCTTCTCTGGACATTTAGCCACTTGCACTGGCCCAAATCTGGCTCTCCCGAGGACCTAGCTTCCCCTGTGGTCCCATCTGTCCCCTCATTTCAATGTAAGCTTGACAAGGGCAGGAAACTTTGTCTCTCTCCTCTGCCCTGTCCCTAGCATCTGAAACAGTGTGTGAAACTTAACAAATGCTCAATAAATACTTTTCGAGTGAATGGATCAATATTGAATAGTATCATTTTGTGGTTAAAAATGTCGACTCTGGAAGCAGACTGCCAGGGCTCCAATCCCAGCTCTTTAGACAGACCTCTCTCTGCCTCAGTTTCCTTTCCCAAGGAAATAGAGCCCATAGCAAGAGCTAGATCATAGGATTATTATAAGGATTAAACGTATATTTATTTCCTACGGCTGTTGTAACAAATCACCACAAATTGGGTGGTTGAAAACAAAAGAAATGCATTCTTTCAAAAGAGTTCCGGAGGCCAGAAGTTTGAGATCAAGGTGTCTACAGAGCCGTGCTCCCTGTCATGGCTCTTGGGAAGAGTCCCTCCTTGCCTCTTCCAGCTCTGGGCAGTCCTCAGCCCCGCTGCCTCCGTCCAGTCCCAGTGTGTGTTGTCACCTGGCCACTCTCCTCTGTGTCTGTGTCTCCACATGGTGTTCTCTTCTCTGAGTGTCTCTGGCCACCTGATGCGACACGACCTCATCTTAGCTCGATTGCGTCTGCCTTGGGCTATTCCCATTAAGGGTTGCCATTCCCAGGAACTGTGACTAAGACGTCTGTGTATCTTTTGAGGGAAAGAATTCAACCCACACTAATACAAGAGCCCTTTAAATATTACGGGCCTGGCCCCCGAGGGCAGGGGCATGAGCCCTTTAAATATTAAGGGCCTGGCCCCCGAGGGCAGGGGCATGAGCCCTTTAAATATTAAGGGCCTGGCCCCCGAGAGCAGGGGCTTTGCCATTTTGTCCACTGTGGTATTAGAAACTGTTGTCCCCAGGCTAAGCACAGCACCTGTCATACAGGTGCTCAAAAAATATTCTACTTCGGATTTTATTAATAATTAAGCAACCCTCTGTCTTCTGCACTGCGTTTATTTTCCAAATCTATCATTTGTCCTTAATTTTATTATATCTTTTGCCATGAAAATGTCTTAACTTTTTAGACAACCAAATATATTTATCTCCCTTTTTTGTTTTGTTTAAAAGAAATTCCAGCTTAGTAGTCTTGGTTAACAAGGTTTTATTTTTACATCCCCCTAGTCTCCTAGACTTTCTTGAACAAAATGTGTGTGTTTGTTTTAATAAACTTTTTTTTATAGCAGTTTAGGTTTACAGAAAATTGGGAGGAAACCACAGAGAATTCCTATATGCTCAGGCTGCCCCCACTCAATCAACACCCCTAGCCATTTGTTGCAACCTACAGAGGTACAATGAAATCATTGCAACATTTTTGCTTGTAGAAGGAGTAAAATCTGTAGGTCAAGAGAATATTCACATTCCAATGATAGATGCACATTGCTGTATTACATTCCCAAAGATCCTATCAAATTCATTCCTACCAACATGTTTGGGAGTTGTTAATTTCTGAATGTTTACCAATTTTGAATATGATAAAAAAAAGTTTCATATATCTTAATATGTTAGTCAAATTCTATTCATTAGAGTAATTTGCACTTCTTTGTTATATTAAGCCTGAATTTACCTTTCCTATTGGTTTCTTGCAAGAATTTTGTTTTATTTTTTAAATGTAAACGTCTAATCCACATGGGTTTTGATTTTATGTGTGGCGTAAGATGGGTTTCTTCTCTACTTTCCTGTTGAATTGAACCACTACCTTTGCCATTTATGAAACTCTACTCAGATCCGCATGCGAAAGCGTCCACTCTCCTGGCTCGTACATCTATTTCTACATCAATGTACTATGAGTTTTTAATTTAGTAAAACAGGTCTTTTCCTCGATTTTCTTCCTTTTTGTGTTTTCTTGGCTGCTCTCAAGACAGGTTTCTATTTCGCATATAAAATCCAGAATCATTTTATCCAGTTACTACCCTGAGATGCATTTTGGGGGGTCATAATTGGACTTGCATTAAATTTATGTATTATGACTATATCTGTTTTTGAAGCCAAGCAGAGGAGATGTAAAGAAATTCAGAGCACGGGTGATGGAGAGCCTGGAACTCCAGGGTACACCGAATCGGTAGTTGTTTCTTCTACTCCTGAGCCCCAGGCCGGGGAGTCTGTTTCCACTGCTGCCCTTTGAACAACAGATCTGATTTCCAGGACTTGAGAATACCTCCTCTGAGGGAGGAATGGCCTGTCTGCTTTTATCCTCAGTGTTCAAAGTTTGTTACTGAAGTACTGACTTCATCTGCCCGTGGGGTGCCCTGCAATCTTCCACGTGTGCACAAATGAGTACGGTTCTGGGTGTTTGCCTCTGAAATGAGTCCTGTCTGGGTGAAGCACTAGTTATGCCCGGAGTTCCCCTTGATCTTGAAAAGCCTTTGGATCATTTATTGCCACACTGAGGCTGCCTCTTCTCACAGTTCTGAAGGTTGCAGTTGGCTTCAGCATGTGGTCCTTCTGTGCCGTCGAAACACAATGTTAGTCTTATTGGTTTCTGTGAGGACAATCTATTTTTTAAAAGTAGAGCAGACAAATTAAATCAAGTCCTCGTCACTGTCATTGTCGTCACCAGCACTGTCACGGTGCAGACATGGGTCAACAAAGAATTTCCAAGACAAACAGTAGAGCTACAGAGAGATTTATTTAGGAAATCAAGAAGTACACGTTCAAGGGAGACACATTTAGGGGTTCATGGGTCCTCTTTTATTTTTTTTTTTTTGCAGTACTGGGGATTGAACTCAGGGGCATTCTACCTCCGAGCTATACCCCCAGCCCTATTTTTTATTCTTTATTTTGAAACCGAGTCTCACTAAGTTGCGGAGTGCCTCACTAGGTAGCTGAGGCTGGCCGCGAACCCGGATCCTCCCGGTCTCAGCCTCCCAAATGCTGGGATTACAAGCGTGCGCCACCACGCCCAGCTATGGGTCCTCTTTCATAGGAGACTTTCATGAGCGGTGGGCAGGAGGGAGTCTGTGAGGATGGCGTCACACTGGGAGGTACGAGATGACGCAGGGTGCTTTGGCCATCTCCTGGGTCCTGAGGGGGCCTTCGAGGACATGTCGAGCACTGGTCAGGACATGTCCTTGGGGTCGCAACATGGCAGATTAGGTTTGTTGAGTTTACCGCTTTCTCTGAAGCCTTCCCTGGCCTCTTCCCAAGGGTAAGCAAGGCATCACAATCACCACGGTCATTTTCACTCTCATCATCATGCCTGCAGCACAAAGAAAAGAAAAAATGGTGTTGTATGACTTTGTGATTGCCACCAGCAAACATCCGTCATCCGGAAGGTCCAGGGTCTGCACTGAGGCTGAGTGTCGGTCGGGTTTTCTGTCGCTGTGACGAACATACCTGACAAGCACAGCTTAGAAGGAGTAAGGTTTATTGGGGGCTTATCGCTTCAGATGATGACTGGTCCCTGAGCAGCCGGCTCCGAGGTAGGGACTGCAGCATGGGATGGTCAAGGGGGAAAAGCCATTCTCACCTCATAGTAGGAGAGACAGACAGACAGACAGACAGGCACAGGAGCAAGCCAGGGACAGATCCAGTCCCCAGCAATCTACCTTCTCCAGCCAGCCATGTCCCACGGGCTGCATTGCCTACACGTGAGCTTCTCTGGATTCATTTTGTATCCAGGCTGTGACACTGGGGCAGGGTTGTTTCTGGAAGCCTGGTGCAGTCCCATGTGGATGGGACTGATTAGGGGCCAGATGGATCTAGCCTTTGGACTAGGCATTGGTAGGCTGGGGGAGGTGCTTGATTGCGATCACGGTGTGTTTCTAGTGATCAGAGCATTATTATTAGTGAACAGAAAGGGCCATGGAGCTCACCTGCCGTCCGGACCCTCCTCACACAGTGGGCTTCCCTGACTGCTGAGATACAGCTTTCCTCAGCCTGGAGGGTGCTGGGCGTGGCCTGTGCAGAGACCTTAAATGTGCTTATGTGGTTGGGACTGACATTTGCTCCCACAACCTAGTCCAGGAGCTTGCATAGGGCGGCTGCTGTCCCTTGCATTTGGTCCCCAGAACGAATCCACATGTGGCCGGAGACACACCCAGTCTATTCAGCTGGAACCAGGAACACCCAGTCCAGCCCGCCTTACACTGGGCCAAGCATGCTTGACCTGCTGGCCCACACATGTGAGGATGAACGCTGGCTTTGTTGGAAGCTGCCAAGATTGGAACCGTCTCTTTTGTAGTAGCTGACTCAACCCTGTGGGGCAGAGTCCGAGTCCACGGCAGCGTCCCTCTCCTGCTCTGGCAAACGTCAGCACTCAGCGGTTCCGTGGGCAAACACGCCTAGTCTCCAGTGTGTCCCTGAAGATGGTGCCCGGCCTGGGTCGTTTGGGTGGGGAACAACCCACCCTGCAGTGTGGACTCTGTGTAGAAACCCACCGTTGTCAGCTGTGTAGCCAGACTCAGTTGCCAGAGCTGGGTGTTGTGGTGTGGACACAGGTTGCAAAAGAATTTCCAAGACATAGGGTAGAGCTACAGAGATCCATTTAGTAAAGCAAGAAGTACACATTCAAGGGAGACAGCAGGCCATCTCCAGAGTGAGGCACGCATTTGGGGGTTCACGGAGACTTTCATGGGGGGTGGGTGGGTAGGAGGAGACACGTGAGGATTGTATCAGTCCAGTAGTCACAAGATGATTCATTCTCTCTCTCTCTCTCCTCCCTCTCTCCTCTCCTC
>PVLC010004055.1:0-67106 GCA_004027655.1 Graphiurus murinus
TGAAATAGAAAAACAGGGAAAACTATCAAATTAAATCCATGAAGCCAACATTACCTTAATCCCCAAACCAAATAAAGATACCATGAGAAAAAATTACAGACCAATATCATTGATGAACATAGATGCAAAAAATCTCAAAAAATATTGCAACACATTCAAAACTACATCAAAAATAGTTCTTCATGCCGGGCGTGGTGGCACATGCTTGTAATCCCAGCATTTGGGAGGCTGAGACTGGAGGATCCAGGTTCGAGGCCAGCCTCAGCTACCTAGTGAGGCACTCTGCAACTTAGTGAGACTCAGTTTCAGAATAAAAAATAGGGCTGGGGGTATAGCTCGGAGGTAGAATGCCCCTGAGTTCAATCCCCAGTACCGCAAAAAAAAAAAAAGAATGCAAAAGTTAAAAAAAAAAAAATAGTTCTTCATGATCAAGTAGGCTTCATCCTGGGGATGCAAGCCTGATTCAACATTCAGAAATCAATAAATGTAATTCAACACATTAATAGAGCTAAGAACAAAAATCACATGATTATATCAATAGATGCAGAAAAAGCATTTGACAAAATTCAACACTCTTTATGATAAAAAACACTGAGGAAATTAGTAACATAATGAACCTACTTCAACATCATAGAAGGTATATACAACAAATCCAAAGTCAACATCAATAAGAATGGAGAAAGTAGACAGAATTTCCCTTAAGGTCAGGAACAGGACAAGGATGCCCATTGTCACCAGTCCTATTCAACATAGTACTTAAAATTCTAGCATCAGAAATAAGACAAAAGGCCGGGCATAGTGGCACATGCTTGTAATACCAGTACTTGGGAGGCTGAGACTAGAGCGTCTGGGTTCCCGGCCAGCCTTAGCAACTTAGTGAGGCTCTCTGCAACTTAGTGAGACCCTGTTTCAAAATAAGGAATAAAAAATAGGACTGGGGGTGGAGCTCAGAGGTAGAATGCCCCTGGGTTCAATCCCTAGTACTGAACAAAAAAAGAAAAAAAGAAAGAAAGAAAGAAGACAAAAGAACAAAAGAAAGGAATCAAAGAAATACAAATAGGGAAAGAAGAACTGAAACTTTGTGGATGACATGATCCTTTACATAGAAGATCCAATAAACTCATTGAGAAGACTTCTAGAAGTAATAAACAGTTTCAGCAAAGTAGCAGGTACAAAATCAATCTACGAGGATGATTAGCATTCCTTTACACCATCATAAATCCACTAAAAAAGAAATACAGAAAATAAATCCATTCACAATAACTTCCAAAAAGATAAAACAGAAATAAATTTAATCAAGGAGGTGAAAGACCTCCATAATGAAAATTACAAATCACTAAAGAAAGAAATTGAAGAAGATTTTAGAGGCTGGAAAGACCTGCAATGTTCTTGAATAGGTAGAACAAATATAATTAAAATGGACATTCTACCAAAAACTATCTATACATTCAACACAGTCACTATCAAAATACTATCACTATTTTTCACAAAACTAGAGAAATCAGTTATAAAATTCAAATAGAAAAACAAAACACCTAGAATAGCCAAAGTAATCTTCAGCAATAAGAACCATGCCAGAGGTATCACAATACCTTACTTCAAACTGTACTACAAAGTGATAGTTATAAAAACAACATGGTATTGGCAGAAAAACAGACACATAAACCAATGGAATAGAAGAGAAGACTCAGAGATAAAGCCCCATATCTATAACCAGTTGTTTTTTGATAAAGGTGCCAAAGGCATGCACTAGAGAAAGGACAGCCTTTTCAATAAATGTTGTTGGAGCCGGGCGTGGTGGCGCACGCTTGTAATCCCAGCATTTGGGAGGCTGAGACCGGAGGATCCGGGTTCGCGGCCAGCCTCAGCTACTTAGTGAGGCACTCTGCAACTTAATGAGACTCGGTTTCAAAATAAAGAATAAAAAAAATAGGGCTGGGGGTGTAGCTCGGAGGTAGAATGCCCAAGTTCAAACCCCAGTACCACAATACCACAATAAATAAATAAATAAATAAATAAATAAATAAATAAATAAATAAATAAATAAATGTTGTTGGGAGAACTTGCTATCCATATTTAGAAAAATGGAATTAAATCCTAACCTCTCACCATATAGGAAAGTCAACTCAGGACGGTTTAAAGACCTAGAAATTAAACCAGAGACTTTGACAGTGCTAGAAGCGGGTATAAGACCAACACTCTAACATATAGATTCAGGTAGAAACTTCTTCAAGAAGACCACAAAAGCTCAGGAAATTAAAACAAGAATTAATGAATGAGAGAGCATTAAATTGAAAAACTTCTGCACAGTAAAGGAAACCATCAAGACTCTACAGAGAGAGTCTACAGAATGGAAAAAGATCTTCATCACTTACCCATCTGATGAAGGTCTAATATCTAGAATATTTAAAGAACTTAAAAAGCTTAACACCAAAAAAAAAAAAAAGTTAAAAAATGGGCAACCTAACTGAATAGACACTTTTCAAAAGAAGAAATACAAATGGACAAGAAATATATGAAAAATGCCCATTATCTTTAGTAATCAGGGAAATGCAAATCAAAGCATTGAGATTTCATCTCACTCCATTTAGGATAGCAATCATCAAGAACACAAATAATAAATGCTGGTGAAGATGCAAGGAAATAGAAAGCCTATTACACTGTTGATGAGACTGAAAACTAGTACAACAATTTTGGAAAACAGTGTGAAGATTTCTCAGAAGACTGGCAACTGAACTACCATATGACCCCGTGATGGCACTCCTGGGCATCTTCCCAAAGTAAATGAAATCAGAATATTATAAACAGACTTGCATAACCATGCTCATAGCAGTACAATTTACAATAGCCGAACTATAGAATCAGCCTAGATATTCATCAATGGACGAATGGAACACAAACTTTGGTATATACACACAATTGGGATTTTACTCAGCCATAAAGAACAAACAAAGTTACACTATTTGCAGGAAAATGGATAGAACTTGAGACTATTATAGTGAGTACATCCAGTCCCAAAGAATGTATAGCTGCAAGTTCTCTTTTATATGTGGAAGCTAGAGGGCAACATCAGATAGATGAGCAGAGACTTCAGGAGAATGACTGAGAGGATTAGGTAAGGGAGGGGGAGACAAAATCATACAGAATGCATAGTAGAAATAATGCTATGAACATATATAGAATTCTCCATTCCCAATCTCAAAGACTTAAAGAGTGAGGGTGAGCAGGGGACCTGGCGGGGAAGGCAACAAGAGTTGTGTGCATGTGTTTTTCTGACACACTGTGCTACAATATGATGTAAAATTACAATGCACCCTATACAATTTTTTAAAAATTTAAAATTCCAGGATTTTTTGCTTGCATCTGTGCTTAATTTAGCAAGATTCATAAAGTTGTTTCCTTTTTATCCATTCCTTAGTAGATAGGTTTTGGTAGAATCAGTTTCTGTGGATGTAGAGTTAGTACATACTAGGCTAAGTAGATTTAGTGTTCACTAAAGTACTAGAGTAACATTTCCTCTTCCAGGGCGTTAACCAGTTCCCTCATTGATGGCAGCATCAGAGCCAGTCTGTAGATTTGTATCACATGGATACAGGTGCAGAACCAACAAGTCAGATGCTGGACAGAGGCCCAAGTAATTACAAATCAGCAAAGCAGTTTCATTTACACATCTGAGCCATACATGTATATATAGTTTTGCCCGATAGTATTATCCAGAAACTGTTTGAACTCATTCAAAGAAATCACAAAATATCTTTTCTGGTCTAACACTGAGGAGGCCTGGATTATACATATTCCTAGCCTGTGCTCTGGGGGAAGTAATAGCTACACAGCAAGTGGAAATTGTACCTTGCCAGCTTTGCTTTAATCATTTTCAAGCACTTCTATCTTGCAGATGGCTTTGAACCCAAATGAGCTGAAGGCTACATGTGTCCTGCTATAAATGCAACACCTTACAGAATATCATTAATAATTTTCACTCTTTTCTAGCCTAGGAGCATGGTTTCCATGGTTTACCAAGCCCCATAACCACATATATACATATAGCTAATCAGAGAGTTAAATTCCAAGGAAAGGCTATATTTTAATCTTTTGGTTATAATTACAATTTGAAAACAAGTCCGATACAAAACATAGATGGATATATTTATGGGTTTCTAAGACATCATGGTTATTACTTTAGCATTTGTAAGATACTTTGAGAATGATATAGAATGGAGATTTCTTTCTTCTTTCACATAAAAAAAAATCTCAGTAGCCCTAGGGAGAAAAATCCATGTGGCATTTTGCAGACATGATAAAACATGAGGTCAGCTGCCCCCTTATTGCATACACTTCCCATTAGCTTAATGAGAATGCTATATATACATCAAGAGGGGAGAAAAAAAAAAAGACCTTACAAGGTCTAAACCACAGCTGAAAGACAGCCCTGCTATCTGCCAAGGAGCAATTTAATTAAACTCTTATTTATTGCTACTCCTTCCAGTTTCATGGGTTTCAGAGAGCAGCAATGGCACCTGTGTTTGCTTATTGCAAAACCAGTCTTACTTTCAACAGGGTTTTAGATCAATAATCATTGAGACATATATTGCAAACTCTAGCTAGCACACTGAAGTCGGTGTGTCTTAAATGAAAAATGAAACTCACTTATTGTATTTGTAACTAATGTTCCTTAAAAGTAAAGCAAATATTGATATTCTAGGAACATATAAAAACCCAGATCTATAACTAAGTGTGTAAAATGCACACTGCACGCATTTAATAATCATACTCCATTTTCAATAACAGGCAACAAGGTACAATGACTGCAATAATTCACCAGCTCCTTTTTTTCTTTAGCAAGCAGCACATTGTTTTATTACAATATAGCAATCCTGCCACATTACATTTTACGGTATGTGTACAAGAACCATAAATACACTAGCCCATCTGAAATATGCAGCAATGACTCTCCTGACTTTAGTGATACTGCAACTTTGCGTTTTATGTGAATTTCACATTTTGTTGATGTGTTTGCAATGAAATAAGTACTGCCCAGAAGAGAAATTATTTTACATTTCCATTAAAAGCTACAGTAGTAAATAAACCATCAGAGTTTATGTAGATCTCCACCAGAACATCGAGGGTAGCTCATTAAAGTGCCAAACCCTGTGTTAAACATTTGATAAAAGAGTACCTATAAGGCACATTTCTAGCATTTTTTCAAGTGATAGAGTTTTAAAGATATTTTATAATACTGTACCAACCTCTGCAGAGTACTCAAAAATCAAGTCAAGTTTATGTTTGTCAGTAAAGCAGCTGTACAGCTCATAACAATGGAATGCCTTGTCAGGGCTGAAAATGAAATGGCGATATTGGAAAACAGATAAAAGGGTAGCTGAAGATGTTGAGGTTCATAGACTGCTGGGCTAAAACACATACATCAGCATGAATACCACACATCCCAGATAAGCAAGTAGTAGATTACAATAATTAAGAGGTGATAAATAATAATTAACATCTCTATAATTGAAAAAGCACTAAAGAATAAATTAACAAGGAGGTACAAATAGTCAGCTACATATATGGAATGTGACTCTATACAGCTGGCGAAAACCACAGCCCCTTTGTTAATTTAGAGAGATACAGTGAATAATTTTGAGATGTTAATTTATCTTCTTCATTCAAAATCTGGTTATAGTTAAAGAAGTAAGGAAAAGTATATTTATCCATAAGGCTATGTGCCAAGAAGTGTGCCAGTCATACTTTTTTTTTTCTTCAGTACTGAGGATTGAAATTGAAACCAAAGGCATTCTACCTTCGAGCCATACCCCCTAATTTTTTTTTTTTTTTGAAACAGGGTCTCACTAAGTTGCTGATTTTGGCTGTGAACCTGTGATCCTCCTGTCTCAGCCTCCCAAGTACTGGAATTATAAGCGTGTGTCACCATGCCCAGTTGCCAGTTATTCTTATATACCTTCTTTCACTAAGATATTAGAAAAATATGGAGATTCAGTGCCATTATCCCTTTAATTTCTATAAGTGAGAAAGTCAGCATAGAGGGAAGAGTCTGTGCAAGGTCACATAGCCAGTGGTGACAGAAATAGGGTTTGGATTCCTGTCTGTGGATTCCAAAGCTCAGGGTTAGGGTTATATGCATGAATGTGCAAATCAAACACAAAATTACAGTAATAATCAGAGGTCATGCATGCTGTGAATGAATGATAAACATCAAACTTTTTTTTTTTTTTAAGGTACTAGGGATGGAGCCAAGGGCCTCATGCATGCTGGGCAAGTGCTTTACTGTTGAACTACACCAGTCTCAAGGTCAATCTTACAGACCAATCATCTTTACTCATGCAACACTAATGTTTAACACAGAGTTTAGCACCTGAATGGTCTCCTTCAATATTCTAATGGATGTCTCCATGTACTTGGATGGTTTATTTACTCCTATAGCTTTTAATGGAAACAGAAAGAACTGCTTTTCTTGGCAGTACTGACTTAATTGCAAACACATGATTAAAGTGTGAGGCAAGCTATTCCTGAAAATTAGAATTATGCATAGGAATTGAATACAAATCTAAATGTATTGCTGCTTCTACCACAGATGCCAAACAACTTTATTCTTATCCCTATTCTAATCTGCTAGTGTGACATAAGTGAAAATTATAGATCTCTAACTTTGATGGTGTATATCATTCGTTCAAAATGTCTGTGATCTATGATGACATTTTTATCTGTATAGAGAAGTAGAAAAAGTGAGACAATATGACAATTTATTATAAAGCTAAAATTATTTAAAATTTACACTTCTGAAACTGCATGTTGTTAAGTGTCCTACTCTACATGAATCAATAGTTATGGAGGAAGGCTGTTATCATATCTTCATACCTTTTCCAGAAAAACAAGAAAACAAATTAAAAATTGGCATGACTAAACTGGTTGCTTCTTTTAAGGAGGAGAGAGGAAAGTAATTATACTGGTTTGTGAAATTCAGAAGTCCAGGAGCCACTCATTGCACTGAAGTAAAAAGGCAAAACAAAAGTATAAGCTTACTTCTGTG
The DNA here is from genome assembly GCA_004027655.1 of Graphiurus murinus. Classification (NCBI taxonomy): domain Eukaryota; kingdom Metazoa; phylum Chordata; class Mammalia; order Rodentia; family Gliridae; genus Graphiurus; species Graphiurus murinus. Next base: position 7,046 of record PVLC010004055.1, read on the forward strand.
AAGCTGGAATAAATAAATGGAGAAACCAAAGAAGAGGATGCTGAAGAGAGAGGAAAGGAGAAAAACAATTTTGGCAAAAACTCTGGCATAAGGGAATAATGAAGTCATCACAAAAAATAATAAAAAGAAAATAAAATGTACGCCTCGGGTGTTCATAGCACATTCTCCATTTCTGAGCCCAAAGTAATAGAGATTTTACTCAGCCGAAGAAAGTAATAAGTAGAACAAACAAACATAAAAATGACTCAAAGCCTGACACCCTAGATGTTGTTGACGGAGCACTTCCCAGCTGGGCTCCTGATGTGTGTGGCAGCCAAAATGTGGAACACAGTGATGCTATTGGTTAGTAAGAAGAAATTACCATATAGGAGGCTTGGAGAAAGTGATAATTTATCCTTTTTGCTAACTCTATCCCTTGGACCTGGGATCCATTAGTCATGTTGATCCTAGATCTTCAACCTCAACTGGTATAGAGCACTTCTAGTGACAAAATCAAGTTGTTTCCATTCTTCATTGTTTTACTTGAAAAGTAAATGGATTTGTTACTGAGAAAACTTGACTCTGGCAGCTGCTACATCTCTAAAGCTGAGAGTGGTCATGATCACTTGTGATGAATGCATTAGCCTGCCTGGAATATGAAGAGCCATTGCAGGTTGAGTGAGGCAGGTGTGAAGTTGCACGAATTGACTCCAGGAAGAGGGGATAATGGTTGCAGACTTCAACAAAGCCCAACTTCCATAACACAGTGCAAGCAGAGGACAGCTTGAGGCAAAGCTGCCTTTCCACATGGGTCAGTGGAATGCTGTCCACAAAGAGTGAGGGAGAAAAACCTGGAGCTGAGGTATAGCCCAATGGTAGAAAGGATGGGAGAGAGAGGACAGAGGGAGAGAGGGGAGAGGAAGGAAAGAGGAGAGGGGAAAGAGGGAGGGAGGGAAAGGAACTAAGGGAAATGTTATAAAGACATCTCATTCAACTAATCATTACGACCTCCTCATGTGGGATTATTATCCTATTTTTATGAGTTCCCTTAAGATCAGAAAGATTATTACATTAGCCAATATAATATAGCATCCCCCTAAAAAAGGGGGAGTTTGAATTGTACTTATTTGTTTGATTTATGATTCCAAGATCCCCCTCTCCATCTTTTTTGAGACAGGGTCTTGCTATATTGCTCAGGATGGTCCAGGATTCCTGGCTCAAGTGTTCCTCTTACCTCAGATTCCCAAGTTGGGACTATGTGTGTGCCACTGAACCTGGCTTAAGAATCATTCTATTAAACAACATGTTTATAATAAATAATGACTCCCTACAATTTTAAGGGGCTCTCACACAATTTTCTTTTGCAAACCCTGCCTTATAAGTAGAAAAAGCAATGTCTCCACCTAAGAGATTATAACCTTCCTAATTCTGAAGCTAAAGCTGGCTCTCCTGATATTAACATGTCATACTTTCCTGGCAGTTTGGACAGGTGGAAGCACCAGATCATTCTGCTCATCTTGGCTGTGTAAGGGGCCAACCAAAAAGGCTAAGGCACGTGCTCTGGGGATAATTCTTGCTCCCCACTGTGTACATTTTGGGGCTCTGATACAGTGCAGTGGACTCTACTCTGAGGTGACTTCCTCTGCAGGGCACTGCCTGATGGAAATAACGTCTATTATAAATATAAAGAACATTTTTGACCCCCCCCCCCATTTAAGGACAAGGATTGATTCTCTATTCTCTAGTTATAAAGTGTGTGTGTGTGTGTGTGTGTGTGTGTGTGTGTGTGTGTGTTTTCCTATAAAGTAAAATGGGCCATCTTTGCCTCGGGTAGAGACAAAGTGTAGACAGCAACCATAGTTTGGGGAGAAAAGCTTATACTTCCCTGACTCACCATGTTTCTTACTGAGTTCCTCCATATTTTCACATTATCCTTTGCAGTCTAGCTCCTGCCCATCAAGTATATGTAACTGCTGGATTAATCAGCAAACCTCACATAATCATCTTTGTCTGAGCCGTTTTTTTTCTTTAGTAATGAGAATTGAACCCAGGAACATTTTACTTCTAAGTTTCACCTGTAGCCCTTTTTATTTTGAGACAGGGTCTTGCTAAATTGTTGATGCTGGCCTTGAACCTGCAATTCTCCTATATCAGACTCCCAAGTACTGGGATTATAGGCATGGACCACACACTTGTCTCACTTGAGTGTTTTGCTTCATCTTTTCATTTATGCATTCTCTCAACATATATTTTCTGAATTTCTAATACATCAAGTATTCTGCTAAGGCCCAAGTGCTTCCTATAAACAGATGAATATGGCATGATACCCACTCCTTTCAATGTAATCACAGGCTAGCAGGTGTATGTTAACAACTACTGGTTGATGGTAGGCTTCATTCAACATGAACATATTGAATACCTGATAATTGGCAGTCCCTGTATGAGGCACAGAATATAGCATCTTAAGGAGACTCTAAAATCCCTGAGACCCAAGACTCTTTGTCAGAATTACAACCAGGGGTGATACTAGCAAGATCTGTAAATATTTCTGGTCAGCCAAACTGGAGAGGGTGAATGGAGGGGTTAATAGCATTTCATGGGTAGAGAATGAGGTTGTTGCTAAACATCTTATATTGAACAGGTCAGGTCATTGCAGCAAAGGAATATCTGACCCCAAGAGTCAATAGTGTTGGAATGAGCATCCACTCTCTGGCTATACTTCTTCAAGTCTGTGTCAATGTTAAGTGTTGACTGACTGGTGGCAAAAGGGGAAGGGAATTATCTTTGATAGAAGCTGTCTTTAATTGCTTCTGTAACCCACAGTTGCTTTTGGGAGCCAGGAAGGCAATAGAAACCAGGAAATTGAAAAATGAAATTGCAATGCTAAGAGCATGAGTAGGCCCAGGTACAAAAATGAATTAGAGTTAATTTCATGTTGTAATGCAGGCCAAGGAAAGTGGTAGTGGCCCCAGCTCTTTTTTTTTTTTTTTTTTTGCAGTACTGGGGATTGAACTCAGGGGCATTCTACCTCCGAGCTACACCCCCAGCCCTATTTTTTATTCTTTATTTTGAAACTGAGTCTCACTAAGTTGCAGAGTGCCTCACTAGGTAGCTGAGGCTGGCTGCGAACCCGGATCCTCTGGTCTCAGCCTCCCGAATGCTGGGATTACAAGCATGTGCCACCACGCTCGGCAGCCCCAGCTCTTTAAACAGAAGAAATACGATAAGCAAGTCATAACAGCACTTGGCGAATTAACTGAACAAACCCAGTGGAATGTATGCATACAGGGTAAAGGCAAACATGGTGGGTAATTGAGACCTTAGGGGACGATTCACACAGGTGATCTCAGCAGAGTCAAAAACTCTTTCCACAACATCTGTGCTTTCTGGATGAAAGGGTCCTGCTGCATGGAAACAATAATGACAACACTCTGTTCTCCTTTGTGTGTTCTGAACACAGGCTTTAGTGAAATAACCTAATGACTTGGTACAGAGTGGTAGCTGGAGTTTCCCACAAGCCTCTAATGGGATCAAAGTCAGTTGTAAATGGGAGGATCTCAGCCTGTTTCAAGGAGAAGGTATAGCAAGTACAAAGGAGGGGAAAGGAAATCCTCAAAGGCTTTGTCAAATAGTCCTGGGAGTCCCATGGAGAAGGGCTAGTGCAGGGGCATCTAATGACACAGAGATCTTTGACTCTTCTCTTTAGCTACTGCCTCTGTTCTCAATTATGGAAGAGAAAGGCAGTCTCCAGAGGATGCAGTGCAGTGTCAGCAGTCATGCTCAGAGGTCAGGAATGCAAAGCACCTGCCCCATCTCAGCTGCTGCTCATCTTCTCCATGTGACAGGCACAGCAGACATGAAACCAGGACTAGGGAGGCTCGGATGGTGGGCATGGCACTTGGCCCGGTACCATGGGAAGGAAGATAGTGGAAGTTGGTTTTGTTTTTTTGTACTACCTCTAAACCTATGTATTTTATTAATAGCCCTAACCCTATTTTATTGTAGTTTAGTTTTTATGGGGGTACTGGGGACTGAATCAACCCAGGGGCATTCTACCTCTGAGCTACACACCAAGCCCTATTTTCTTTATATCTTTTATTTTGAAACAGGGTCTAAGTTACAGAGGACCTCAATAAGTTGCTGAGGCTGGTTGTAAATCTACAATCCTTTTGTCTCAGCCTCCCAAGTACTGGGATTACAGGCATGTGCCACCATGCCTGACTCTTATTTATTTTGAAATAGGGTCTTGCTAAGTTTCTGAGGGTCTAAGTTGCTGAGGCTGGCCTCAAACCTGTGATCCTCCTGTTTTAGCCTCTTAAATACTGGGGTTACAGACACATACCACCACACCTGGCTCTTATTTTTTTATTCTCATTCTTGAATAATGAGAAGTTTATACAAGTCTGAAATTTTCTACAAATGGACACTTTTGAAAAAGTGAGTTCCCACAATGATAAAGAGACTGCACCTCTATTTAGAACTTCCTATTGGCTTCCCATTTGCAATCTAAACACCAGTCCATTGAAGTGAAAAATACCATAAACATTGAAAGAGACATACAGACAGGCAGGTAAATAAATCTAGTCCTCAGTTCTCTGATGCAAACACTCAGCAGCTTCCCACCACTTATGAGCACAGAATACAATTTTATAGGTTTGTAGACAAGATCCTCTATGACCTGCCTCTGTCTACTCTCTAAAGTTTCTACTCCAGCCAACTTGCATTTATTCTTTAGGATCTCTCAAAATGAAAATAACAAGACATTAGTTGATTCTTCCTTAATTCTCCTTTAAATAGTTAAAATAATGCTATATCTATATATAAATGTATCATTACCAATCTTGCTAATATGTATGGGGTGGGAAGGGTAGAAGGAAATACATCAAGTGCTGTGTGCATGCATGTTTGGACCACTGATGTATACTTACAGTGCACCAGTAAAAGTATAAAAGGAAACCAACAAAACAGTACATCCTGGCCAACTGTATTATTTCATATCTGCGTACTTTGACCATGCTGGTCTCAGATATTCCCTGAACATTCTCTATAACTTCCTACCATGACAATCTCTAACTCATCCTTAAAAAAACCTATGTAAGAATGATATTGTGTGAAGTCCTGGCTGACCACCGTAGCCAACAGACATAGTCACATTATTTCATTTTACTGTTATTACAGGTAGCATGCTCTCTGTGAGACACTTATTTACATATTTATTTTATTTATTGGATGCTTGAATTTATCAGGAATAAAGACCACATCTCATTTATTACTGTATGCCTCAAAGCAAAGAAGTCATTTATTAAATAAATAGGAATCCATAATAAGATATTAAAGCTAGAGGAGATCAAGCAAGAGACTGGCCATGAATTGTCTTTGAACTGTTCTAATATTGGGTACAACAAAGCTGACCCAGCATTAGCACACAGGTGATTTGATAAAACAGACAGGACAGAATCAGACAGAGCCCTGCTTGAACTTCTCTTTCTTCACTTACTGATTTCATGGTATGTAGTAAGTAACAGCAGTCAGTGTCAGAATGTGTCAAGACTTGGGCTTTAAAAGAAAAAGAACTAGGTCTCCCACCATTCAAGGGACCTTGGGAAGTTACATAACCTCAGGCACTATAACCCCATCTATACAAAGAAAAATAGTAACAGTACCTACCTTGACTGAAATAATACAATACATACATTAAGTGCATGGTAGAAAGCTTGGCATGTGGACCTCAGTATACAGTAGTAATGATCATTAATGAGGATCCTATTATTTCAGCAGATAACCGAATGAAATGATATATAAACAAATCTAGCCTTTATCAGCTCTCAACTCTACTTTGACTTTTAGCTTTCTTCTCTCTGTGTCTTTCCATTATCATTCTATGGTACCAGTTCACAATGTCCATCATTTGAGTGCGCTGATTTAAAAATGAGAATGTGAGTGCTGAGGACACAAACTTTTCCACCAAAAGGTACAATATCCATCAACATGCCACACTCTGCTGCTCCTAAAATGTGCACACACGGTAGCCTAGGCACTCCACCAGCACAGAAGTAAAAACTGACCTCCTAGCCTCATTTGTAACCGGCACCCAAGCAGCTGCTCCTGTCAGATTTTAGTGGGTTTATGCACATGGATTTTCTGTTTGTTGACGTGCCACACCTGAGCTGCCTCTGGATGGTAATCTTCACATGACACTGTGGTGCCAGCATGTGAATCATCAGCCTGATTCCTCCTGCACACAGAAATCAAGGCTTGAGCTCTTGTAGCTAGTAAGAGCCAGAACTGGCAGCCTACAGAAGATGGAGAATATTGCACATGATTATTAAATACATCTGTAGAGAGAATCAGTTGGGAGGATTGACAGCCAGATCTGCAAGCCAATACTGAATCAACAATTAAAAGAACAGTTACAATTCAGTTAAGCCAGAGCCAAGAGACACTCAGCTATATTTAAAACAAAATTCACCACAGCAGGGGATTAGAGGCTGTTGAGCTCTGAATGTTGGATGTTTTTCTGGGAAGCTTAACTGTAACAAGTGAGTCTGAATTCTGTGCCATGTGAGCTGTGCAGCTGCTAAGCTTGGGTGGTGTGCCTATGATCTGTGGGGTGGAAGTCCCGGCGATTTGCACACACCAAAGCTCTGGGACTTTGAGTGAGCTGCACTGTCACTCCATGTACTTACTATGCTAAATCTATTGTGGCTGCAAGGAAAGATCACAGAGCTCCTTAAGATTTTACAGAGTAGAGAAGCTTAAGAATGGTACAGTGCAATGAAAGAATCCAACCAAGATTCCTTCAGCAGGCAGATTCTGGAACTGAAGCTAAACTGCAGTGATATTGGCTGGACGTATCTCAATAGCACCTGTGGGCCGATGCTTATTCTGCAGATCTCTAAACTATCCATGAAGTGGAAAGTGGGCATGCTCTATCTTCTTAGCAGTTCTGTGAAAAATTGTCCATGGGTCATATGGTAGGTTCATTCCCATTCATCTGAGGATCCTCCATATTGTTTTCCAAAGTGGTTGAACTAATTTGCAATCCCACCAGCAATGTATTATGGTTCCCACTTCTCCACACCCTCGCCAGCATTTGTTGTTGTTTGTGTTCTTGATGATTGCCATTCTGATTGGAGTTAGGTGAAATCTCAAGGTAGTTTTGATTTGCATCTCTCTGATTGCTAATGATGTTGAATATCTCCTCATACATTTATTGGCCATTTGTATTTCTTCTTTTGTGAAGTGTCTATTTAGATCCTTTGCCCATTTTTTGATTGGGTTATTTGTTTTCTTAGCTGTGAGTTTCAAAAGAATGGAAACCAAACTATCAGACTAATGCATGTGTATCTATGTTCATAGCTGCACAATTTACAATTGCCAAACTATGGAACCAGCCAAGATGTCCATCAACAGATGAATGGATTACAAAACTGTGGGATATGTACACAACGGAATTATACTCAGCCATCAAGAAGAACAAAATCATGTTATTTGCAGGGAAATGGATGCAACTGGAAAACATTTTGTTAAGTGAGATTAGTCAGTCACAAAAAGTAAAAAATTGTATGCTCTCCCTAATATGTGGAAGCTAGGGAGAAAATAGGACATAAGAGGGACTCCAGATGAAGAAGGAGAAATGTTAGGTGAGCAAAGAATTTGACTTAATGGAAGGTGATGGAGGGAGGGGGCACCCTAATGAGCATGATGTACTTTCAGGAACATATCAAAGTCAATCACTAAACTGAACTTGAGAAGGAGGAAGGGCGAGGGAGTGGGGTGGGAATTGGGGAACGGTTAAATGAGAAATGTGTGCACATATGCCTTTACCAGCTTGTACCTAACAAAGATGTATGATTACAATGCACCAATAAAAAAAAATTGTCCATGGGGCTAGTGTACCTTATAGTTGCCTACCATTCACTAAAAACAAAAGGCATTACTGGGTGTCATTTCTTTCCAAACAGACTGCAGAGAGCAGTTGGCATTTGGGGATCTGGGCCAGGGATTACCAGGAGAAGCTGAAGCCAGAGTGGTTGTGGTTGTTGTTTATTTCCATTTTAATAGTTCTATCTAAAAGACAAAGGCAGTCTACATTTGCTAAGAGAATCAGGACAGCGTGGGGTGCAGCTTCCTAGGAACATTAAAATCCATGCTGTCTCAGCACCATTGGAATGGAGTTCTTGATTCATGCCCATGGAACATTACAGCCGAGTTACATATCCGCAGCTCTGTGCATCGAAGGCTCCCGGGCTGCTTTTACTTCTGCATAATTCAAGATATAAAGACTGTTTATTGCCGCTAAACTGTGTAAGGAGACATAGGAAGGAGAAATAGCTCTATGCCTTCATTATGTTAATTTAGAAATCATACATTTCCTTTCCTTATGGGTGGTTTATATTTCTAAAGATTTTTTTTTTAACTAATGGTTGATCAATTGTTGGCCTTCTGATTTTTCTGTTAGACCTCCTTTCTCTCTCTATCCATTTGCTCCTTCTCCCAATTTGAAAAACCTTTAACACAAAATGCAAATTTCATATTTTCAAAAATCACTTTGTTGGTACAAAAAAAGGATTTTTTTTATGAGGATAAAGGATAAAGGGTGTATTTTTCTATGAGGAAAAATTAATTGGAGAGAAGAGGGAGGAGGATGAAGAGAGATTTGTCAACTGGGGTTCTCTGTCCCATCAAAGCCTGATCTATGTCTGGTGATAGGGACCAGACAGCCCTGTTGCACTATCCCTAGTATGAATGCTGTGCAGATTCCAGTGTCATCAAATTACAGAGATTAACTGAAACTGGGAGCAATAAAGCTCAGACCTGGAATTTCTGACATGAGCAACAAAATGTTGAGTGTTTTTGTTTTGCAGAGCTGGAGATCAAACTCAGAACCTCACACATGCTAGGCAAGTGCTCTACATCCCCAGCACAATAAAATAAAAGGAAAGCAGTAGGTTTATATGTGTATACACACACATACACACACACACACACACACACACACACACACACTCACCCCCACACACAGCACTCCCTCTTTATCTAGGGTTTTGATTTTCTATGGTTTCAACTATTCATAGCTAATTGTGGTATGCAAATATTAAATAGAACATCCAGAAATGGATGATTCCTAAGTTTTAAATTCAACACCTACCTGAGCACAGTGTTCTGCTGTGTTGCACCTGATATATGAATCATCTCTTTGTCCTATGTATTCACACTGTATATGCTACCTACCTGTAGCCATCTCAGCAGATCAACTGTGGAAACATTGCAGTACTTGTGCTCAATCCTTATTTTACTTAATAATAGCTCCAAAGTATATGACTAGTGATGCTGGCAATTTGGATATGCCAAAGAGAAGCCAGAAAATGTTTCTTCAGTGAAAAGGTGAATGTTCTCCACTAAAAAGTAGCTAAGATCTATGGTAAAATGGGATGTTTTGAGAAGGAGAAAGGAGAGGCTGTATTTATATTACATTTATAGCATGTTGCTCTAAATGTTCTGTTTTAATATTAATTGTTAATTTCTTACTGTGACTAATTTATAATCTTTTCTACATGTAGTATAGGAAAAGAAACATAGTATGTATGGAGTATGATATCACCTGTGGTTTCAGCCATCAACTGGGGGTGGTAGCATGTATCCCCTGTGGATAAGGGGGATCAAATATTCAAATAATGTGTCATTATCTTAGCTTACTGTGTGTAAGGTGGTGAGCTACTTAAGAACAGGTATGCTGTCCGACCCACCTTGTACTTCAAATGCAGTATCTAAGACACAAGGAAGTTTCATCAGGTAGCGTTTAAAAGAATAGGCTCTGAGTCAGGCCATCTGGACTCGAATATGGAACTGGCAGCTATCTGTCTCAGGGTTCAGTGAATACTGCCTAGCACAGAGTACACATACCACAAATGTTATCTAGAAGTAGTTTCTCAAAGAACATACAGGTTGAGCTTTCCAAATCCGAAATCTGAAATGCTCCTTTTAAAACTTTTTGAGTGTTGACATGACAGCACAAATGGAAAATTCATGCACAAAATTATTGAAAATTTGTATACAATTACCTCCAGGCTATAATATATATTATATATGGAACATAAATGAATTTCATGTTTAGACCTGGGTCTTTTCCCCAATATATCTCATTATGTATACACAAGTATTCCAGAAATTTTTAAAAAATTATATATAAAAAGTTTAATATATATTGTATATATTTAAAAATTATATATAGTATATACATATATATAGTCTATACATACATATATATATATATATATATATACATATAAATACCTCTGGTTTCAAGAATTTTGGATAAAGGATCTTCAACCTGTATATATTAAATAAATGATTCTATGAAGCAGAGATATTGCTCTATGTGCCTACCTAGAAATGATCAGATGATTCAGTATATGTGAACATTTTTACAAAGTGATATTCAAATTTAAAATTTTATCATTACATATGCTACTCAGTAGCTGGGTACATATTCATCCAGTTCAACACACAGGCTTTCTCGATATCTACCTGGTTTCCAGGTTCATTTGTGTTATCTGCTGAGTAGGGTGGGAATGGATACAAAAAAGGGTATTTTGCATTTCTTAACTTGAAGGGAATTACTTTGCAGAAACATGATATGACACACAAACATAAATAATTAAATACAACAATTAGAAAAAAACTGCCAGGCGTGGTGATGTGCACCTGCATATCAGTATTTGGGAGGCTGAGAGAGGAGAATCCATATTTGAGGCCAGCCTGAGCAACTTAGCAAGAGCCTCTTTCAAAATAAAAAGGAAAAAATAAATAAATAAAAGACAGGGCTGGAATGAAGATTGGAGATAGAACACCTGGGTTCAATTCCCGTGCCAAAAGTAAATAGATAATTTAAAAATAAAAATAATTAGAAAAAATACTGAAAGCTAATCCACTATAAAAGCCTTTAGAGGAAGAAAAAGGGGGTTTCTTGAGCAGTCTGCATCTGTTAAATTAGGTATTTCTAAGAAAGAAAGATGGGTGTCAAGCAGGATAGGCATGGAAGAACTCAGAGGCAGGGTGGGTTAAGCAAACCCTTCAAAATTGTGTAAACACAGACAGATAAAGGAGGACAAGGTCACTGCAAGTGAGAAGACATGAGGAGGACACAGAGGTAGTAGTAGAAATGACAGTGTCAGAGAGCAATGGCTAGGAAGAAGGAAGCGTGGACAGGTGAAGCTACAACTGCGCTGAATGCACACAGAGCAAAAGAAAGGGGGGCAAATACAAAAAATGAGGCCAACTCTGTAATCTCATTTTTGGTTTCTTCCCTTGACTTTGAAAATCATAATTTTAAATTCCATACTTCAGGCCTTCTAGAAATCCAGAACAAGAGAGAAAAGAAAATAAATACAAATCAGCAAGCTTTAGCTCTCTTCTACCCTTCTCTTTCTCGGTAAGGGCACAGAGCTTCCCAGCTCAGGGTATGGCAAAAGCCAGTCCATTAATAAGATATTTACTTAAGGATGAGTCTATTTGGGCTTTATATATTCATTTTTAAAATAAATTATATGAACCTCATTTCCTCATCTCTCCTACGACAGCAATTTCTTTTTTTTTTTTTTCAGGAATGTTTTAGGAGAAGGAATTTACTGGCACTTAATTACTAGTATTTAAGCAATTCAACATTTCCTTTTCTTTAGAGTCCATTAGGTTTCTATTACAATATTATATATTCTAATCAAATGTAGTTTTCTGAAAAGGTCCTCATTGTCAGTCTCCTCAAAGCAAACTTTATCTGGATTATTAGACATTCTCTCTGCTTTGGCTGCACCAAATTAGATTAATTATTTATACCTGAGGCCCACTGCTTCAGAACTTGGGCACATCACTTAATATTTCTCTAGTGAATTATTAAGAGTACTATTTTTTAAATAAAATCCTCATCTCATAGTCTATTTGATTGAGGTTAAACATAATAGGCTAGTGGTTCTTGTATTAAACTGTCCAATGTCATACAATTGTCTCCTGGGTTTTATGCTGATGAACAGATTAAAAACAAATGAACCTTTCATTAAAATACCCTCACAGGGGAGAAGGGCAAAGGGTTTTGGACTTGAAAACTGCTCAGTACTGGTCTGGACAAAATTATTAAATCAGTGGTCAAGGCATAGATAGTGTGTAGATTCCCTCACTTATACATCAGGAATAATGAGAGATACGAAAGGGACTTGAGGGGCTTTCAACTGTCCTTTATTTTATGGACAAAACCCAGAGATTAATATCACACACATAGCCTTTAGCTCCTGATGCTTTGCTTGGTTCCAAAGGCCACTTTCAGAAATTTGTCAAAGGCATCCTTAAAGGAGTAACCATAGCATGAGCATTGAAATGGTCAGGACTCTTCAGTTAGGAAAACAAACTGCTCTGGCTGGTTTATGCAGGAAAAGACTTTATTAAAGAATATTTATGTCTAGCACAGTGATGCCTGCCCATAATCTCAGCTATTTGGCAGACTGAGGCAGTAAGACTGCAAGTTTGAGGTCAGCTTGGTTGACTTAGTGAGACCCTATCTCAAAAAAAAAAAAAAAAGAATGGGCTAGGAATGTAGCTCAGTGGTAGAGTTCAATCCTCAGTACTAAAATAACAACAATAGTAGTAATTTAGAAGTTCCCAGAACCTCCAAGAGAAGCCAGACTCTGCTACTAAGCAGCAAGGAAGAATAACCAATTGCACTTTAGGGAAAGGTTCACACCGAGGAAAATACCTAGGCAGTTCAAAAGCAAGACCTAGGAGAGATGCACATCTTCTAACTGCCTGAAGATCTGGGCATCTCCAAGACTATTCCCTCCATGAAGATTTTTGCACAAATGCCACCCCACCTGCTCATTTCTCCATCCCACATTTTATAAGAACACCTGACTGGGGCGAAGTAATAACAAAGTAAGTAGACTTTTTTTGTTGTTAATCTTAGGTAAGCAAGACATACTATGAAATCCACCATACATGAGAAAAATGACAAATGTATAAGTGTAGCAAGACTAGCAGGGCTTCTTAAATACCCTTGGTTTCCAAGTGGGTATCTGGAAAGGAAACATCATAGGAACACCTCCTCTCTAACCTCCCCATCTCCATCATTACTACCATACAGTTTGGCTTCTTATACATGTTTGACTCACATGCACTTTATCAAACAGAAAATATATTATTTTATTCTGCTCCTAATCATCAGTCAATGACAGAATTGACTTGGTGCTGAGCAGAGAGAAGGAAACTTTCTCCTTAGACATGCCACATTGACCAAAGCTCTTGACCTTGTGCTTTCTAATTCCACCACCATTCTGACTCTTTGATGAGACTAAAAACAAAAATAGTGCCTGACATGCAATGGCTCAAGGCTAGAATCTGTTCATTGTAAGCTTTAGGGCCTTAATTCTCAAGACATTGAATTATTTTGAGGAGGCTGTTTACCTTGATGTGAGCAGAATTAGCCTTAGACACTAAGCCTTTATGGCAAGTTTTATTGTCCAAGGCAAATATAACCTGTTAAGATTTACAGGCTTTATTAACAGCAATAACCGTTTTACAGCCAACATCAGTAAATCAGGGTTTATTGAGAACTCTACAATTTTAATCTGTGAAAAACCATTAAAGTGTCGGATTTTCATTGGACATAATTTCTAACTTTTATGAAAGATAGATTTTCCATTTAATTGGGAAGTATAAAAAAGTGCAATGTAGGATAATGAATTGTTTTGAAAAGAGCAAATTGGTTTTAGCTCAACAACAAGTGTCAAACACTAAACTTTCTATCTTTCATTAGAACAGCCCAAGGTTAAGGTTAAACATAATTGTAGTGACAAGAGTGTTCAAATGTATCCAGCTATTAGGATGATCTCATGGGGTTTATAAAAGCTTGAATTATCATCAATTCATATTTCAGGTATTTTGTAAAACGTATGTGTGAACTATTATTTAATCTAAACCAGTGTCTAAACAAGTCTGGTGAGAACCTTCAAGTTCATGTAGTAACATTAATATCATTTGAAAACCTTCAGTGGTGGTAAGGTAAATAGACATTGCTGGTCCCAGCTACCATCAATAGCCATTTAATTCCTCCATGTGATATATTATGAGAGAGAGGTAGGAAGCAATTAAGTAAGTGTCTTTGTCCTTGATGTGCCTGAAAGACAAGTACAGAGGTTACTAGGGGGAGAGATGGAGATCTGGGCAGTCTCGAGTGAGGAACAGGAGGCTCTAGCAGCTGCCTCCTTCTTCTTAAGGGTAAAAGCTAGTAGAAAATACATAACTTTTCAGTTTTAATCTTGTTACTCAACTATATATGAACCCTACTTCTTTCTCTGAAATCCCAAGGTTCATGAAGCATTAAAAATCAGGAGAACAACAAAAAACAATAATGTTTACTGTTCATGCAGTATTAGAAACTGTGTGAAATGTTTTGCATATTTCTTTTCCTTTTTGTCTCATATGAACCCTACAAGGTAATATTTTTCCTGTTTGTAAGGAGGAAATGGAGGTTCAGGTAAGCTGCTTCAAGAGGTCCAAGTCAGGGTGGGGATCCAGTATCTATCTGTCTCAGAAGCTGATGCTTTTTCCCATGACACCACACAGACAACCCTTGGATCTCCCCTTACTATGTCCACATCTCACCAATGGCTACTCAGAGAAATGACTTGTGACACAGATATTACTGTGTACTCATCAGAGAATATCTGGGCACTTCTTAATAATGTGATATGTTAGGGCCACCGACAAAAATAGGAAAACTTCTAATGAGGGCAGATATTGCTCTTGATCCTCTCATTTCCCAATATTCTCCTACATAACTTTCTTCTATATAACTTCTATATAATTTTAGGCAAACAATTTCCTCTAGTCTCCTGGGATAGAGTCAAACCCTTCCTTCTTATCCTTTGAACAAGAGAAGACTCCAAAGATATCTGGCCCAGGTTACTTGTCTTCTCAGTTCCCAAAGCCTCCATTCTCTGTTCTTCCTTTTACTTTCAGGTTACATATTGCAAACAGGGAGATACTGAATATCCTGCAAATCTAGGGATTCTAAGGACGGAATGTTAGGCAAGTATGCTGTCATGTTCTAGGGGATCCCAAGCTTCAAAAAGCCTTGGGAAAACTAAAAGTCCCAGAAAAACAAAACAAAAAAACCTAAGTAGAGTAAAAAAACAACCAGTGAAAGGAAAGATCTGAGGTTTAAAGTTCGATTGACCTAGCACTAGGAGGCAAGATCCCTAGTCATCTGAGGGCTTAGACAAAATGATCTGAGAGTTTAGACCAGAGGCTGTAAGACAGACTTGAAAATCCCTACAGCTTTCCAGCATCTCACAGCATTCTTTTGTAAAGTAAGTAAAATCACAAATAGAGAATCTATTTAACATAGTATTGGGAGTGTCAGGAGCGACATAAATGGGACTTTTATATTCTTTTTATATGAACAATTTTCTGTTTATTAGCTGGGTTGGTTGCCAAGGCTATCTTGCAGAGAGAGGGTAATTATATATGTTCTGTAAAAACGAGACTGGACATGCCAGCAAGGTGACTTTCAATGTGTGAAGTGTGAGACTGCCTATCCAAGGAGGAGCAAAGCCATCTGAAGGACTAATGGGCCTTCCAGTGATGACCCCATGGACCAGGATGTGGACAGGAAGCGGACAAGTGGTAGTGTGGAGAGGCTGGAACATGATCCTCTAAGATTGATTCCAATATTTCACTGTAATAATTATATTATTAACCAATTTCCAAACACAGTTCTGATTACTGCCATACTGGAGAGTCATCAACTACTGGAACTGTTATTGAGAAGTCAACCAGCACAACGACCACACTCTCAGTGGATTGTAGACCATGCACAAGGTATCTACAGACATCGCCACCGAATGTGCAAGGATATGAACATTTTCACTCTCTTTCACAATCCTTGTCCTCTCTCAGTTTTCTTCTGTCATTCTTCCTTTTATTTGGTACTAGGGATTGAAGCCAGGAGCATTCTACCTCTGAGCTATACCCTCAGCCCATTTTTTTTTTATTTTAAAATAGGATCTTAGTAAATGGCTGAACTGGCCTCAAACCTGTGATCCTCCTGTCTCAGCCTCCCAAGTACTGGAATTACAGGCATGCACCACCATGCCTTGCTTTGTACAGCTTTTTATTTAACAAAAACACAGATACTGTGGGGGATAACTTACTGTATAGGCTATTAATTAAAGTAAAAGACCTGTAAATATTGGTGCATAATTACAAATAGAATTCATCTTATGAAAATATAAACACCAAAATAACTCATGTGAATGAAACTGGGATGCCTTCCTTAAGGAAGGAATCTGATGACCCCTTGGTTTTAGCTTTGTAATCTCCAGAACTGTGAAAGAACACATTTCAGTTGTTTTAAGCTTCCCAGTTTGTAGTATTTTGTTACAGCAACCCTAGGAAATGAACTTGGGAAGTGGGCATCTATAGTCAGCAAAGGTGTTAGGAGGGTAAGAAACCAGAAAAGGAAATCTACCCTCTTCCTGGTGTATCATGTTCCTGCCTTCTATGTCCATTGATTCTCCCAAGCATTTCTTCACTGACTATGAACTGTCCTGTTTGGCTCCTTGTGGTAACAGTTGAAAGGCACCATCAGAAGAAAATGAAGGAAGAAAATGGAGTGAGCCAATGGACCAAACTCATTTGCCTTGAAGAACAGTGTGAAGGTGAGGAAGATGAGGGTGTGCAAAAAGCTGAGTCCTGAGGTCAGCCTCTGAGGCAGTTGGACGGACAGGAATGCTGCTTGCTTCTGAAGGGCAACCATTCCCCACCTGAATTCCTGCAGCAGCCCCAACCCTGAACATCCTCAGAGCCTAGCAGTCTATAAATCCTGTGCATCGTCCTGGAAGATGCTGCAGTACATATTCACGTGCACGTGCATTTGTGTATGTGTGCCGGTGTGGGTGCATGTGTGCTCATGGATGTATTTCTGACCAAGGTCTGTTTTTGCCTGTGGCTACTTCCTCACCAAACTGTACCTCCTTTAATCTTCCTTTATACTGTCAAAGAGCAAGTGGAGAATGTTCTCCTCACTTGGTAGTACCTGGTAATGAGAAAAAACAAAAACCCACAAGGCTATTAGATTTCAGTTTTTATAAGGAGCTAATCCTGGCATAATCTCAAATTTTCACTAACAGAGTCAGGAAATTGGTTTTCATTCATATTCAACAAATACATATTGAGTACCTTGATGTGAAAAGCACTTTTTTAGAAAAATTAATTTATTTTTAAGTAAGAAATGATTACACATATTAATTGCACATAACATGTTCTTCTGGAATAGATATGCATTGAGAAAAGGATAAACTGAGCTAATGTATGCATTGATCCATATACTTATTATTTTCTTGTGGTAAAACACTTAAAATTGTCTCATCAATTTTCAAGAATAGAATTACTAGCTGGGCGTGGTGGCACATGCTTGTAATCCCAGCATTTGGGAGGCTGAGACCGGAGGATCCGGGTTCGCGGCCAGCCTCAGCTACCTAGTGAGGCATCTGCAACTTAGTGATACCCTGTTTCAAAATAAAGAATAAAAAAATAGGGCTGGGGGTGTAGCTCGGAGGTAGAATACCCCTGAGTTCAATCTCCAGTACCGCAAAAAAAAAAAAAAAGAATAGAATTACTGTTATTAATTACAATCAGTCTATTATACAACAGATCTCTTGAATTTGTTTATTTCTCCTAACTGATATTTGGTATCCTTTGACCCCTCTCCCACTATTCTACTCTCTACTTCTATGATGTTAACTTTTCATATTCTTCACATAAGTGAGATTATGCAGTATTTGTTATTCTTTCATTTAATGTTATATCCCAGAAGTTCATTTATGTTGTCACGAATGAAATAATTTAATTTTTTTAAGGTTGAATAGTATTCTATAGCATATAGCACATCTTGACTATTTTGGATTTTGGGAGTGCAGATGTCTCTTTAACATGCTCATTTCAGTTCCTTGGGGGTAGGTACCTAGTGGGATTGCTGGATAATATGGCAGCTCTTCTTTTAAATCTTAGAACCATCATACTATTTTCCATGGTGGCTCTACTAATTTATACCCCGACAACAGTGTGTGAGGGTCCTCTACTCCACATCCTTGCCAAGACTCTATCTTCCATCCTTTTGATAATAGCCATGAGAAGCACTGCTTTATCTTCTGGAGATACAGAGATGAAGAAAAGAAACAAAATCTCCCTTTATGGAAATTAGTTCCAGTAGGGTAGACAGAAAATAAACAGTGTAAATATTGTATGTTTGCAGTAAGAGAGAAAGAGAAAATGCAAAACAAGGAGCAACATTCAGTACTGTGGGCATGGAGTAGGAAAATGACATTTTCCAGTGTCCAGAACAGGCCTCATTGAACAAACCCTCAAGAAAGAAGGGATGAAGTAATGTAGGAGCCTGGGAAGCTTGTTGCAGCAATGAGCTAGCCAGTGCCAAGGCCCTGGGGTAGGAGCATGCAGATGCATCTGAGATGGAGTAAGAATGCAATGTGGGTGTAGGGGCTCAGGTGCAGAGTAGCAGAGGGTAACAGAAAGACAGGCTTGTCTGGGTCTTTTGTAAGGCACCAAAGAAAACCTATATCCTGAGTAGCTAAAGCATCTTTGGAGAATTTTAAATGGAATCCTGAAATGGCTGCCAGGCCTCTGGTAGGTCATTGATCCGAACATCAGGTTTCCAACCTCTAAAATGCAAAGGTTGAACCAGGTAAATATCTAAGCTCTCCTCCAGCTATAAAAATTGATTCCCAGACATCTAGAGTATGTTAGGTTTCCACAGGCAGATTGCTAATGTAAAATATTAACTTCTTTCTCACCTTACCCCTCTCTATGGCAGCACAAGTCACAGGTAGAGACCCAACAGAGAATTGGAAGGCAACACCAGTAGACCCGTGCTTTTCATGGATGGTGAGATGGAGGCTGTGCATTGCTGAGCGTGGACCATTTGTAAACTGGGATTCTGTGTGACTATGTAGAGCTGCTGATACTCAAGCAAGCAGATTACCAGGATCATGTTATGCCCTAAAGCGGCTTGTCACATGTACCTAGCCACTAATGCCCTGCTCAGGAAATCAGCGCACAATCTTTGCAAGAAACATGAAGGCTGCAGAACCTCAATATCTTTTTGCTCCACATTAAATAAAAATCTAAAAATAAGTATTTCCCTTTCTAATCATTTCATATCATGCATGAGGCACTCTCTTTAATTTTCAAGTCCATTTACTTCATTTCTGTGAACCATCTGAGCTTTGAATAGTGTCCAGCCAGCATGAGTTCTGTCTAAATGGGCCAGTGTCTGTGTTTTCATTCCCTTCTCTCCTACTTTGTACTTCCAATTACAAAATCCCATAGCTACTTTAGCTAAAATGTGAGCCATAGGCTCCTGTTTGTGGGTTGTTTTTTTAATTCCCTTTCCTCTCTTTCCTTTTCCTTTTCCCTTTTCCCTTCCTTCCTCCCTCCCTCCCTCCCTCCCTTCCTTCCTTCCTTCCTTCCTTCCTTCCTTCCTTTTTTGGTTGCATTGTTTAATGTTAGTGCAAAACCCCAAAGACACTATCCCAACTTCACACCGAAGAGTCACAATTGAATTGTCTACTGCTAAACATAGGCCAAGTTTATAAATTTACATAATTTCTATAAAATTCTATAAGCATGATTTTACTTCTTATTTTTTTCCCAATAATAACTGCATTACAGCCAGGTATGGTGGTGTGTTCCTGTATTTCCAGTATATGGGAGGCTGAGACAGGAAGATTACAAGTTTGAGACCAACTCAGTGAGACCCTATATCAAAATAAAATTAAAATAGGCCTGGGGGTGTATCTCAGAGATAGAATGCCCCGGGTTTAACCCATAGTACCACACACACACACACACACACACACACACACACACACACACACAAACAAACGAAAACAAAACAACAACAAAAAACTATATTACCAGTTTATGAGAATATCTTTTCCTAGTGACTATATGATTCAAAAAACCACCAGGCATGGTGGTACATGTGTGTAATCTCAATACATGGGAGATTGAGACAGGAGGATAGCAGGTTCTGGGACAGCATCAGCAATGTAGTAAGATTCTCAGAAATCTAGTGAGATCCTGTTTAAAAAAATAAAACAAAACAAAAAATACCCCAAAATTTTTAAAAAGGGATTGGGGTAAAGCTCAAAGGTAGAATATTCCTGGGCTCAATCCCTACTACAAAAAATAAAATAAAATAATTCAGAAAGCCCTCAATGCTACCATAGTGCATTATTTATCAAATATATACATATATACATACATGTATGTATGTATGTATGTGTGTGTGAGATTGTTTTGTGTGTGTATTTTTATGAGTGTGTGTGTGTGTGTGTGTGTGTTTGTGTGTGTATTTTTATGGGTGTGTATATTACTGGGATTGAATCCAGGACCATTTTACCTCTGATATATACTTCAGCCCTTTTTATCTTTTTGTTTTTGAAACAGGGTCTTTCTAGGTTTCTGAGTCTTGCTATATTGCTGAGGCTGGGCTCCAACTTGCAATCCTCCTGTTTTAGACTCCCAAGTACTGGGATTACAGGCATGTGATACCACTACTGGTGCATTCTATTTAACAGTGTGGAAGAAGTTCAAGAAAATATTCTAGGAAGAAAAATCCAGTGACTCTGGGTTCCAGATGCCATACTGTGAAAGAGGGATGACAGATCAGAGATCCAAGACTTCATCACATTTTATACCCCTCTCATTTGCAACATACAAAATGCTCACAAGAATGAACAAGCAAAGAAAGAGCAATCAGCAGTGAGATGCAATTTGAGGGGATCATTATCTTCACAATTGCCTGTTAAGAGCTCAGATCTAAGCCATGAGCCAACGTGCCAATGAGGGTTCCATAACTAAGGGTGCTGAGGATGACATCTACATGATCTGAGGTCATCGGAAGCAAGATCACAGTCTGAATGCCACCAAGGTTGACTAGCAGGAGATTTAGGTCAACCAGAAATTAGACGAGCAACTACTACTTCCTTTTAGCTTCTTCCCTGCTAGCTCATCGTCATGCTAGTTTCATCGTCATCTCTAGTTCAGGCAGTGAGAACACCCCACGTTTTACTTGTTAAAGCCCGCAGGGCTCTAGCTTCCCTCTTCAGGAGAGGCTGGTTCCAAGAGTCTATCTTACCTCTGCAGCAGGGACTCCCTCCGGTGGGCGGCAATGCAGCACAATCATGCCTTCAATGGGAACTTCCCTTCCCTGTGGGTCTTGCTCAAAGTTTTTACGCAAATCTGCAAAGAAGTACAAGATATGATGCTTCACTTTAGGGTTGATGCTGTTCACATTTGTTCCCAAAACAATACTTGGATATGCACAAACAGGTTGCTCATTTCAGGAGTTTCAGAATAAGAGAATCATTTTTCCAAACACTCCTTAACACCTTGGAAAAGCACCTTAACAAAACTATGCCAAACATTTATATTCAGGTGAGGGATGAAAAACATACTGGGGAGCAGGTAAAAAGGGCCTCATCATTTCACATGAAGTTTTGCCAGCATTATCTGCCCAGTATTTGATGATTCACTTGGCCTAGTAAATTGCCATCATGGCTATTGTGCTGTGGAGATGCTCATGATTTTTTTTTATTAACTAAAGAATGGATTATTAATCTATAACCTCTGTATTTCCTTAACCCTCAAAGGAGGTCTGGAAGATGGTAATAGAGAGAGATTACCTATTAGGCCTTTTATTTGTAATCAGGGAGAAGGGGCAAGATTCAAGTACAACAAAATCTATAACCTATCCAACCAAACATATAATTAAAAAATACAATGTCCTCTAGTCAAATAGTGATGCTGGATATTTGGGGAGTGCCCTTCACAGAGAGCTCCAGGCACTTTGCAAACAAGCTGCACTATTAACCTTTTACACATGGAAGGGTGACACTTGGAGAGGTTAATTGGCTTGCCAATGGTCACAGAGAGCATCGGTGCCAGTGAGAGAGGAAAATGCACTGAGCTTCTTGACATCCAGTCTGACTGCCAACCAGCAAGGCCTTCTAAGAGAAAAGGACATGCACAGGCAGCTCAGCCAGAGAGAGAGTAAGCTTCATTTGCATTGTTCTCTACCTGAGCAGATGATTCATTAAAACAGGTGGGAAGTTGGCCTTTGCTTCTTTGCAAGTGTCATAACACCTTGATACTCTTATAACATAAAGGTATTTTTTGCTGTCTCTTGAATGCTCAGGATCATATAATCAAGAGAGGTTGTTTACAAGACTCCCTCAGTTTAAAAAATTTCTACTCTCCTTCCTCGACAATATATTTTTCTTCAAATTGAGTATCTCAAATTACGGGCTGTGGATTTATTGATTTAATTTTCTTCAGTGCTTACAATAACATGAAATATGTTCTCTGTAAAGAGCAGAGCTCCAGAATTGGTTACATCTTTATAAATTGTATAAATACATTAAACTGGCTTTTAGCAAGTCAAAAACACTCAATGAATAGCAAGCATGGCAATCCTTGTATTCACTTTCTGCTGGATTGTACTCTTAACATTTCCCCAAGAGGTACTGGATATCAAGGTCTTTCTCAGTCACAGTGCTGGGTATTCTGAAGGCACAAACAACATATAGAAGGCAAAGATCCCCAAAGGACTTAAATTGTGAGCCAGTAATAGGATCCACCTTCTAATTTCTCTGTTGTCCCTCTAGTTGTAAAGCCAGTGTTATTCTGTCCAAGCTCCATAAATTGCCAGATTTTATAATCCAGAACTTATTTTACTTTATATTTTTATTAGTGCATTGTAATTAGACATCATAATTCAAATAATGCTATGTTCATATATAAAGGTATTACTACCAATTTCACTAACATGTACCTGGAGGGAGGAGGAGGGAACAGGGTGGGATGGGGAAGGAAATACACCAAGTGCTGCGTGCATGAATGATTGTGAGACCTAGAACTTCTGACTCCAAGTGTGAAGGTCACAACTAACAATAGAACTGTAAATGGAAGTACTGTGTGCAAATCTCCAAATTAAATTTCCAAGTTAAAACTGGAGCTGAGTGTGGTGGCGCATACTTGTAATCCCAGTACTTGAGAGGCTGAGACCAGAGGATCTGGGTTTGTGGCCATCCCTAGCTATTTAGTGAAGTTCTCTGCAACTTAGTGAGATCTTGTTTCAAAAATAAAGAATTAAAAAATATAGGACTGGGGGTGTAGCTTGGAAGTAGAATGCCTCTGTGTTCAATCCCCAGTATCTGAAAAACAAACAAACACCCCTCTGTGTACTGTACAACTGGTGACAGATTCCTCTGATGTCCTACAGGGCATCTTCCAGTGAAAAATCTCTTTTCTACAAGACCTAGCTATTCATCAGAACTATATCAAAATTATTCTATCTTCTGGGTATGGTGATTCATGCCTGTAACTCTAATAATACTTGCATAGATAAGGCTGAAACAAGAGGATCGCAGGTTCTAGGCCAGTCTCAGCAACATGGCATGACCCTCAGCAACTTAGCAAGACTCTGTTTCAAAAATAAATAAACAAATAAATAAATAAATAAATAAATAAACAAACAAACAAACAGGGCTGGAATATAGCTCTGAGTTAGAATGCCCCTGGGTCCGGTCTCTAGTAATAAAAGAAAAAGTCTATCAATTTGAGAGTGACTCTAACATATGAGATGCCAGTTTGCTAAAAGACAAAGTTATTTTTTTGTGTGGCATGTTTAGTTTGGTTTATTTACCCCACTCCCCATTGGTTGTTTGATTTTCTAAAGAAAGTCTCATTCAGTGCTTCTAAGTGATCATGATTTCGACAACACCAAGTAATCTGTATTCAACCAGGTGAAGTACACAAAACTAATAGTGGAAATTTCTAATTATCTTGTAATTCTACTTCCTTTCTTTGCTCAACAAAAACAAGAAAGTAATAAATGCTTAGTTGATGGTCATCTCTCTACATTAATTACATTAGCAGGTGAAAAGACAACTAGAATGAAAACATTTTTCCTCCTCATTTCCAAGTCAGCCAGGTAGATAATATAAATGTATAAAAAGGGGAAAACCCTGTGTTGACATTGGGACTTGGGTATTACCTATAATCAAAAAACCTGGAGGACTTCCTGGTCCTTTCTTCAGTCCAATCCTGCCAAGCCAATGTGCTAGTCTATCCAATTGACATTCGCAACCCCCGGGAGAGATTCCAATGGGAAGCACATTTCCAGCATCCTATGTGAAGGTGAAAAGGTAAAGATTGAAGGCAACAGGGGCAGGGGCAGGGAACAAATGGGTCTCATATATGCCTAAATATGGTGAATGTCTGAAACTATCAATGATGTCAGGCCACTGATACCACACCAAGTGTGAAGCTCAAGGACCTCCCAGTCCTGGCCTGCACCTGATACTGGTTCCATGACACTGACTGCTGAATCCTAAGAGGGTCACCACAGGAAGACACAGATAGCTACTGATTACACTAAAAATGTAGAAACAATCTCTTGGACCCTGGGGCAAATGTTTCCAGTTCCACCTATGATGTTCACTGCAGATCACCAACCAAATTAGTTTCCAAGTAGGCAACCTAAGCACTTTATCACCATGCTCCTACCAAGGCTTGAGAGAGTAACAGGGTTTGGAACCCATAGCATTTCTAACAGTAGGAAAAATATGCCTGGCATATAAAGAGAATCATGCTACAAAAATAGAAGACAGGCCATATAATTGAAATGGAAGGTCTAATTCTAAGAAGATAGGAAACCAAGTGTCATTTTGTGACAATTTCTAATTCAAGCTTTTTAAAGTCAAAAGGAAATCACAATTGAGAAACTAGAGTAGGGAGGGAGTCATGAATAGGATAATATCTGAGATTAAGAAACTGCCACAATGGAGAAAAAAAACAGAATCATTGAATTAAGTTTAGAGGTGTGTGTATACACACACATACCAGGTTAGTGATATATATATATATATATATATATATATATATATATATATATATATATATATATATATATATATATATGCTTGGTATGTGGATCTATGTATTTATTATATATATATCATATATATCCATGTTTTATATGTAAACAATGTATATAACACATATAATATAACACATATAAAATATTTGCATGCGTTTAATCTTATGTTTTTGTATATATTATATATACACATATACACAGAACCAATGAAATAGAAGAAAGGACTAACAGGATTCAGCCAGGAGAACAAAAAACAGTGGATATGTTAACCAAAGCTGTTGAAATAAAGAACTGGAGTACTAACAAGACAGAGGAAGAACCACAGGAAGCAGATCCTACCCCTAGGGATGGGAATAGGAGGACACAGGGAAGAGGCTGGGGTTATGAAACTCTGAAGCTTCACAAGCGCTTATACATCCATGAAGAGGGCACTGGGCAGCTGGAGTTGGCACCTCAGAGACTTGGAAGAAGGCCTGAAGGAGTGGAGATCCATAACTCTGAAGAGGCAGCACCAATTAACATGGTGTTGGCATCTCTCAGGAGTATACGGAAGCTGCTCTGGGAGAATATTTTTTGGTCTATTTATTTATTTATTTGTTTATTTCTGGATTTCTACCCTGGGACATTCCACCTCCGAGCTATACCTCCAACCTGTGTGTGTGTGTGTGTGTGTGTGTGTGTGTGTGTGTGTGTGTGTTATTAGGGATTGAACCCAAGGGCATTCTACCTCCAAGATACACTCCCAGGCCTATTTCATTTTTA
Source organism: Graphiurus murinus (assembly GCA_004027655.1). Lineage (NCBI taxonomy): Eukaryota > Metazoa > Chordata > Mammalia > Rodentia > Gliridae > Graphiurus > Graphiurus murinus. Next base: position 32,796 of record PVLC010004055.1, read on the forward strand.
TTTTGAAACAAGGTCTTGCTAGGTTGATGATAGTCTCACTTCATGCTGTAGCTGTCCTCAAACCTGTGATCTTGTCTCAGCCTCCCAAGTACTAGGATTACAGGTGTACACCACCATACACAGCTATTCCTGATAGTATAAAAGAAAAAAATTCAGCTGGGATCAGGAAGCAGCTTCCACTTCCAGAATGAAGAAACTGCAACTTCCAGGATGAAGAGGTGATGCTGACAGGGACAGAAAAGCAATAAGAAGTGCTACCTCTTTCTGGAGTCCAGTCTCCTTTTGGTGGAACAATAAGGGAAGCTGGGACCTGGCACAGGGGTTCCAATCTGACTTTACAAATTATAGATAGCTGCTTTAGACAGGGCAGACCCTTGTGTTAGTAACCAACACAGCTCAGTTTAAGAAGTGTCCTCCAATACAGCTCTCATTATTTGTTCCATATTTGTTTTGCTTGTGAAATCATCAGCTCCATGAAGGTGAGCTCTACATTCCAGAGTTTAATTTCTTAATTTTCAGTGCTTGTTGCAAAATTTGACTTAGGGAAGGTCCTTAATAAATACACAGCGAATAAATGAGGCAAAGGGAAGATATAAAGTGATAATGACATTGCCGGAAAAAAGGATGAAAATAAGTGACAACAATAATGTGGAGATAGAGAAATACAGTATTAAATATAATAGAGAATTGAAAAGGACACAGAAGCTGAAAAATGATAAACAAATTCAATTTAATAATGATAATAATTCTGTGAGCTGAAAATAATTTGAGCTTATAAAAGGTCTCATTGTACGTAAATCTAAGTAGTTTTAAAAAGAATGAAAAAAAACACCTACAATACATATATTTGAACATTTGAAATTTTAACAAAATTAATAAAAGTATGAATGTAACAATTTTATAAGCATTTTTTTAAAATGAACAGAAGGAAGTAACTAATAATGGGACAAAAATCAGGCTCTGCCTAAATTTTTCCCTATACTGTTGTGTAGGATAGTACAACTAATCAAATTCTATGTTTTGTTTTGTTACAGGAAAGAGGCATGGATGCTAATTTTCTGTTTCCAAACAAATTATGATTCATGAATAAACTAACAAAAATATAAAAATATAGTGTCAGACCTCATAGGGCCAAGAGATCATAATCACCTACTCAACCTTTCTGAACAGGAAACATTTTCTTCTAAAATAAACTAATGGAAAACGACTCAACTAATAAATTGAGTATTTGGCTGTTGTAGCTTTTGTGTGTGTGTGTGTGTGGTATGGAGTATAACAAGGTCTCACTAAGTTGCAGACAGTGTCACTAAGTAGCTGAGGCTGGCTGTGAACCCAGATCCTCCAGTATCAGCCTCCCAAGTACTTGGATTACAAGCATGTGCTACCATACTCAGCCTGTTTTTTGTTTGTTTGTTGTTGTTGTTTTGTTTTGTTTTTAAATACTGAAAACTAGGCAATAAAACTAGTTAAAAGTTTTAAGCCTAAATACTTTTTATAATATAATGAATAAAATTCTAAGTAACCATCCAGCAAATCTGGAAAGAGAAATGTATGTCATTAACATGTACAATAAGTAAAGATGTGGATCAGATATTTCTGACCCCACTAGGCAGCAGTGCTCATGAGTAAAGATGGCAGGCACTGGAGCCTGTTTATCTGTTTGAATTCTGGGACTGCCCCTTATCAACAGCTTTACTCAGTAAATATTCTTAATCTCTCTATGGCTTGGTTTGCTCTTCTGCAATGGGAGGGTAATAATTTTTGTTACATATAGCTTTTGAAAAGATTAAATGCTAATTTACTCAAATTCTTCTAAGAGCACACACCCATACCAGCTATGTATAACAGAGTCTAATAAAGGTCATATAAGTTACTAAATCCTAGTATAAAGCTAAGATGATGATTAAAATGGAGACATTTCATCACAAATCAGACACGAATTGGTTATAAACCAGAACATTTCTCAGAGACACTCAAATAAAAGTAATGATTTAGTATATGACAAAAGTGACTCATCAATTAAGTAGGAGAAGGTATTGGGTGGCTAATTGCTCTATTGGAGAAAAGATAAAATGAGATCTATATCTTTAAACCCAAATAAATCCCATTGTAATCAGAAATATTTTACATGAAAAAACTTCGATAATAAATAATATAAAATAAAATATTGCCTGGATCTTAGGAATAGGAAACCATTTCTAAACCCAAAATTGAGTAATAAACTGTTAAGGAAATAATTGCTAAATGTCATTTTGCAAATATTAAAAATTTTCTTATCATAAGAAAAATACTGGGTAGATGGTTAGCAGTTTTAATATACAAAATAGCCTTATGAAACAAAATGAAAATGATGAATATCCTTAAAAAAAGGGAGAGAGAAAACATAAGGCCAGGATTTTCAAGAGGAGATACAGATGGCTGAGGATGTCTAAAAGGGCCAGTATCAGAAATTATTAAATAATTGTCAATTTAAGAACTATCAATACATCTCTTTTCTCTTTTAAATAGGCTAGTTGTATTTGTTTTTTGTTGTTGTTTTACATAATGATTTCATGGGTTATAAGTAATATGAGGATACAGATAATGGTCCTAAACATTGTTAGAAGTGAAAATAAGTATACATGATGAGTAAGTTGTAAAATGTATCAAAATTACCTCAGAAGTTCATTTAAATTGACATCATCTGAAAATACATAAATAACATGTGGCATAACCATGGAATATCATTTGGTAATAAAGTATTGATGCATGGTACAGCATGAATGAATCTTAAAAACATTATATTAAGTGGAAGAAACTATTCATAAAACTAAGTATGAAATAAAGTGTCCACAATGAGTAATTCCAAAGAGCCAGAAAATAAACTATTGGTTGCTTGTGGCTGAAATTGTAGGAAGTTAAAAAATGTTAATGAATCTTTTTTAGTGTTTTCAAAATATTCTAAAACTAACCCTGATGGTGGTTGTAAAACTCTGTGAATATACTGCAATAATTTCTATGACATAATAATTCCATTTGTACAGTTTTCTAAGAAAATTATTAGAGAACTACACAAGATATATGCACAGTAATACTGCTCAAATCATTACGTGCTGAATAAGTGCTAAAACCTATATACTTAATAATATAGGATTGTCGAGCATTGTTTGGTGTACTAACATGATGGAATACTACATAGATATTAAAAATGATGAGTTCAAGTTATTTAAGATTGCAGGTGAATATTAAATGTCAAATAAAATAAAATAAGTGTGGTGTGAATGATTTCTATCATATTAATATATGTGCGTGTGAGTGTGTAAAAATCATTCTCCAAATGTAGTAATTGTGCTATTATGGAATACATGTTCTTCTGTATAAAATAGGTACAACTGCCTTAAATACTTATTTTGGTGGGTAGCTCTTCTCTAAGTAGGCCTTCTCTTAATGTACCTTCAGGGATTCAGTAAATGTGCAACAGTATCCTTCATTCATTCACACTGTTGACCATTAACTAAACATGGTGCCAGACAGCAGAGACATGTAGTGAACATTACGTAGGCCCCCACAGCTCTCCCATAGCATGGATTCTCACAGGACAGATGTTAAACAAATATGGGGTCCAAGGATGAGTGATAAGATAAGAAAGTCGGAAGATCCTTATAATTAGCACAGGACACTAAACCTAGTGATTTCAGGAAAGCATCTCAGAGAAATGTCTATGCTGAGGCAGACTGTCTCATAAGCCTGTGTAATATGCATGAGACCTCATTTGTAGATTTTACACTTAAGGATTTGTGCTGGCTTAAAACATGACTCCAGTCCTATTTTTTCTTTTTACATATACACGTTCTCTTATTTCTTTCTTGAGGGTTTCTGCAAAATGTTTGCCTGGCTGTGTCTCTTTCTTTCTGTAAGTTGTATCACATAAGGGCACTCTTACATGAGACTAGTCTTCTATGCATATGTATCAAGAGGGTAAAGCATAGATTTCCACCCTCAGATCATACTCATGCACATGTGGTCTGTGGAAAGAAAAAGAGCACTTGTCATATTATTCTATATAAGAGAAATGAACTAAACTGCATACATATTTTTAAAGTGGATATTTTAAAATGTGGTTAAAAATATAAAACTATTTTCTGAAACTAGCAAATGCTTTGAAATTATACTGAAAGAGGAAAAACCCTTAAAAGAAATTACTCAGCCTTTCAAAAATTTGCCTCTTCATGATTATGGATATATTAATTATCATCTTCATCTGTTTCTACATTTTTCCAAATTTCTGTCATCAACATGGATTATTTCTACAACCATAAAAAGTAAAGTCCCCCCAAAATCATTCTTATGAATTGTCAAGGATGTTTGTATTAGACCAAACTGTACCAGAAGCCAGAGAAGTACATTTAGTTTCATTTTACTGTATCAAATTTAACTCTTACCAGGTCTGTGAAAATAGGAAAAATGACTAGCCTTAAAATTATAGCAAATTTTGAATTCTAAGACATTTTTCTCTAATTTTATTTTAATTGGGGAACATGCAGGTAAAATTTTTCATTTGTTTTGCTTTGTACTTTATCTCTTGTACTTGGAGGGCATATGGTAGTCATTTTATAAATATTTGTTGAATGAATGAATGACCAGATATGAATTTCCATTTCAATTCACATGAATGATTATCATGGACTAATATACACATACATTTCTGATAGTTAAGGTGGCTAGGGAAAAAACTACCAATAGATAAATGAAATAGACACTACAGTGATGCTAAAATAACATGCTTATTGTCTTCTTCACGTATACTCATGTGTGTGTGTATGTGTGTGTGTGTGTGTGTGTGTGTGTGTGTGTGTGTGTGTGTGAATAATACTAACATTCATCAGCCCAGACTGACTTGGAGCATTACTCTTCTACTTCTATTCCCTCGTCAACCCATCAGCCTGTTCAGTTTTGCAGCAGAATGTCAACAAGTCTCTGAATGACTAGAAACATGGAGAGCAGTAGAGGAGAGGAGGAAAAGGTGACAAAGCCAGGTACATGGCCAACCCCGGCATCATATAATCAACAAGGGATCATCCCGAGTCAGTGGTACCTGGCGGCAAATAGCACATCTAAGGCAAGGCCATGGGAAACAGCAGCCTCCTCTTCCTCACCCCATGCCCTATTTGGCTTTTTTCTCATTTTCCTTTTATGCTACTATGTTAGAAAAGTCATTGTAGCACAAGAAAATCAATAAAAATTCAATTCCAAATAATAGTTCTTTGCAGCTCAGCAACACCAGGGAGTTATCGGCTCATTCTATGTTCTGGCAGTTAATGCAATGAAATAAAAATAATTTACTCATTCAAACCAAATCAGCCAGTGAAAAATCATAGACACTTTTTTTTTTTAAATAGTCATAGTCATTTGTTAAGACTGCAGAAGGATGGTAGCATGTTGCATTAAGTGCACAAATACACTGGTATTCACATCAGATTTTAATCTTTCCCATCATATTTTTCTGAAGGAACAACAAACCACATTTGCCATCCATTAAAGAAATTTGTAAGTTAGCCAAATACAGATCATTTGTGGTAATAAAAGGGCTAGTTCAAATGTATAACAGATGTCCACCAGCAAAATGGAAGTCAAGCCCTGGTGCCTCCATTTGGTTCTGCTGTACTCCTCCAGCCCTAAACAGTTACGGCCTGAGGAGTTAGCTACCAACCTCGGTTTCCAAGAGGAGCATAAAGAAAGCATACTGTCAGGTAAACAGCTCCCCTCCCTGCCTGGATTAAAGTTCTCTTCTTTGCTTGGATCTATAGATATTGCATCCTTCTTGATCCACAGATCTGTACTGATATCAGCTGTTCCTACATTTTGTTTTATATCTTTGTCTTGGATTTTCCAGTTCTGATTTCAGTTGGGTATCCTTAAGTGATAGTAGGCATTAGAACACAATTTCCACATGAAGATTCCTATATGCCAGACATTGATGTGACATCTTCTCTTTTTTTAAAATTCCCGAATCTTGCAGCTATAACTCCTGCTGAGCAAATCTGATGCAACAGTGAAGGAGGCCCCTCCTGCCATAATCAATCACCATGGGACTCTCCACACTCCTCCCCCATTTGGTGCCAGGCAATGAACAGATTCTACTTATTGGGCCAGAAAAGCATTTGGCTGATACAAGGTCCTGCCATGCAGAGGCTCCTCAAGGCTGATTCCAGGACCATAAAATAACGTCAGGGCTTTGTGAGATCCCTTGTGCTCTGAAATCCCTCTCCCAGCAAATTGCTGTTATCAGTAACGCATTTGATAATTAGCACTGTGTCCTTACCCCATCATCTTGCTCACAAGGAGCATGGTTTGTTGGACAGGGGTGGTGTTGCTTGAGAGTAGCTCTGGTTTCATCAGCAGCAGGTATAGGTAATGGTGGGAAGAGACAGATGCAGCTTTCCAAATGTGCTTTCAAAACTAATTTAACCTGCTCTCTATTGAGATACTCTTAACACTATATTTCACTGTATTTGTCTTTTCTTAGTTTACAAGGACAAAAACAAGCAAACAAACAAAAACAAGATTCATTTAGATTTTGACAAGAAATTGAGAATTTAATGAAAATTTGGGGATTGAACCCAGGGGCATTCTACCTCCAGCCCTTTTTTTAAAATTAATTAATTAATTAATTAATTTTATTTTATTTTTAAAACAGGCTCTCGCTAAGAATCTCACTAAGTTGCTAAGGCTGGCATCAAACCTGGGATCCTCCTGTCTCTGCCTCCCAAGCACTGGACAAACATCTTAATTAAGAGTCTAGGTCTGATAGGAAAACAAGAAAGACCCTACTTCAGTGAAAGAATCTGAGTCACAATATTACCATGTTTGAAAGAGACCAGAGATCCAGTGTAATTCCAATAACTGGGTTGTTTCATAATTCTGTGAGCACACACATTGCATCTGTTTCTTTTGCTCCCCTAGCCCATCCCCTCTCACTGTTCTGTCTTTATGGCCTCACCTTACCCAGGGCTGGCACTTTCTTAAGCTTTCTGGCATGTCAGGGCCCTGCTGTCTGATTCTTTTTTGTGTGGCTTTTATCTTCTGTATTCACTACAACCTTTTGATATTCTTTCAAGGTCATGTCATATTCAGACAAGCAAGAAACCACAAATACAGGATCATTTTAATACTCCTGACTACACCTCTCAGACCTGGCCAGCTCATGGAGCTAGCCTGCCTAGGTGTCCACTTTTGGTCCTGTGGATAAGACAGTGGATATGCATGGTGCACAACCTGACCATCTATGCTCGAGAACCCTCAGCACCACTTCTCTCAGCACGGGGCTATAGGTGGGAGCCCAATATGAAGAGTCCATGCCTGTGGGAACATCTCTGGGGTTTCCTTTCTCTCCAGGTTCCCTAGAAGGTACTTTGCATCAATGGTATTGATTTGGCTGTGTCAATACATAAAGGGCAGTTGAAGTTTGACCTAAAGGAAAGATCTTATCAATCTTCACCAATCTTCGGTAGCAGACCTCAATTATCTCCAAATTCATTAGGTGAAAATATAGAAGTTCCTTGCTCCCTTATTACCAGGAAATTAAATCACATGAAAACATAGTGATGATACATTTTCTATGTGTACATCACATTACATGACACACATCACATTACAGGGACAAAATATCCATCAGTTCTACATTCTGTACCTTTGAGAATATTATTGTGCTTACAGTGCTAATGGAAAAATTGAGTCTTAGGTGAATGCAGAAATAGTCACAGAATCAAAGTGCTTTTGATGGAAAGAATAAAAGACAAAAAGTGCAGTGCCAGGCACCAGGAACTGCTCTAGTTTGCTCAGTTTCCATGTGGTGGATGGGTAAGTTATGTTGCTCATCCTTTTACTGTCAGGATTCCCTCTCTTGATGCTACTTTATCCTCACATCTCCAAAAGCAGCTGGCTTGCAGCCTAACATCCTGATGAACACTCCAATGCAAAACAAAAAGTCATGGTTGATGGAACAACGTTTTAAAAACTGCATAGACAAGAGGAATCATCCCTGACTTTCCTAAGTGACCTCCTAGACCTCCACAGGAAATTAGAGGGCTATGAACTATCAATGAGCTTAGAAAGAAATGACCTAAAACTAACCTCAAGCTTTCAATGCTCAACACCTCATTATAATTCAATACTATGTCTACAGAGGAATAGAAGTTAAAAAAAAAAGGAGGAAGGAGTCAAAAAAGAAAAAGCCAACCCAGCAGCAAGAAGACACATACTTTAACTGCAGTGCTAATCCTTGATTTTTCCCTCACCCCAGATCTCCTCGAGACTAGGAGGGTCAACTAACCAGGACAGGAAGTGTCAAGTGTCGTGAGCACATAAACACTGAAATATGTCACCAAATGCCTATCACCTCCTGGCCCCTACTTGTCTCCACAGCATGGTAGATGGTGGGGGGTGGGAGAGGGAGTCTGCTTCACCTTCCTTTATCTGAAACCAAACTTACTGTAACAGGAAGGCCAAAAGAGAACACTTTGGGCAGAAGCTGCTTACTTTTCTGTCAACCCAATCTCTGTTTTATATTAAATCCTATAAGAGGATCTAGCAAGTAATGCAAATGAAATTAAAGCTGACAAGAATGAGCCAACCACTTGGTCTGCTGGACTCTTTACAAGGAAGAGGAATGATAAAAGGCCATAGAACAGGAACATCCAGGGACTTAAGAGAAACAACAGAAGTCACTATGGCTGCACCCATCATGTCAATAATGGTAGCCTAGAGAGGCTGATGAATACATATGGAGCCAAGAGTAAGGAGTTTGGAAAGCTGTTAGGAGAAGTTGAGCTGTGGAAAAATCACAATCTGTTTTTATTTTTGAAAACATAATCATTCTGGCTGTAGTGTGGAGAATGGATCTTAAGGCAGCAAGAGTAGAGCAGAAGCTTGGTGTAGTGGTGTACACTTGTAATTCCAGTACTAGGGAGGCTGGGATAGGAGGATTGCTGGTTTGAGGTCAACCTTAGCTACTTAGCAAGACCCTAAGCAACCTAGTGACACCATGTGTAGAAACAAACAAACAAAAAAAATAAAAAGGGCTGTGGATGTAGGTCAGAGATATATGAAAAAAAAAAAAAAAGTAGAACAGGGAAGGGACCCTTACAATAAAGAAACAATGACTTTGTGCCCCAGGTGAAGACAAGAGAACAGAACCAGATCTCTATATCTTCTGGAGAAAGATTTGGCCAGACTTTGTTGCTGGATGGAATGTGACTGAAGGAAAGGAGGACCTGAAGGACTTACTATAGGCCCCCAAGGGACACCTTGAAAGAGGGAAGACCAGGGAATCAATGTGGCTTTGCAACGGTATTGGTGGGATTTTTACCCATAAGAGTTCTCTCTGGGACACCTCAAGTTTGGAATGCCCAGCAAATACCCAAGTAGTTGTACTGAGCAGGTAGTAGGAAAAGAAAGCTGTGAAGTCTGAGAGTGGTTAGCACACATGCAGTGCTGAGGACCATGGAGGAAAAGATAGCACCAGGCAAGTCTATGAATTAAAGGGGGAAGAGGCTCTAAGACACAGACCCAGAATACTACAATATTTAGAGATGGAAAGAGAAGGAATATGCCCAGAGAGCTTAACTGTGGTCAGTTGAAAGGAGGGAAATCAGAAGATAGCAAAGTCACAAAAGCATTCCTAGGTGTGGTGGCCCATGCCTGTAATTCCAGTATTTGGGAGGCTGACGTAGAAGGATCACAGGATCCAGACTAACCTAAGCAACTTAGCAAGACTCTCAGCAATTTAACAAGACACTATTCTCAAACAAAAAGTAAAATAGGGTTGGTGATATAGCCCAGAGAAAAAGTACCCCTGGATTAGCCCTCAGTACCACAAAAATAATAGATAAATAAAAATAAATAAGTAAATAAATAAATAAATAAAGTAACAGTGGTAGAACATGCCTGGGTTCAATTCCTAGTAAAACACACACACACACACACACACACACACACACACACACACACACACACACACACACACACACACACACACACATACACACACACACACACACACACACACACACAAACAGAGCATTCCTAGACCCTAATCCCAGAGAGTATAATTTAAAAAGTCTTGAGTGTATCCTAGTAATATTACTTTTAAAGAGAAAGTTTCTTATGCAATTTTCAGGCATAGTAGGTTTTAGAAATCCCTGTAAGGGTAGAAAGCTACTCAGTGGAGTCCAGAAATCAAATCTAGCTCCTTTATAGTCATTCTTGTTACTCCTACTCATCTAATCTTCAGGCTTAAACTAAATCATTATCAAGACCTGAAATTATTAACCACAGCGATTACTCCAGCTCTTCTCTTTTAGTGAAATTTTGGTAAAAGCTGGCTATACAATCTCCACTTTCTCATTCATGGAATCTCCTATCACTTCTTCCATTACATTGTCCAGGTCAGTGGGGACCTTCACATGGTCAAATGTAATAGACAGTTCTCACTTCTTCACTGTAGCTTGAGATCACAGTGAACTTTCGAATATTTATTCCTTCATAAACATCTCCACTTCCTTGTTGGTTTTCTTAGTGCCTCTTCTACTTTTGTTTTGGCACATCTACTTTCATAGGTTTCTTCTGTTCGACTCACTCCTTAATCAGTTACAGAATTTCATTTGTGACCTGCTGATCTTTCTTCCCTACTCACAGTTTGAGGGCTGGTCAATAGAACAGAGAACCTAAACCTATAGTAGAACAGAGAACCTGGTCAGTAGAACAGAGAATCTTTTTTTTTTTTCCCCTGAAACCTGCTCCTCTGACCTTCCTGATAGGAGCCTATCCTATCTACCATTTACATGCCAATGATTCTCAATTCTCTCTTTTGATACTCAACTTAAAATTATGTGCCTGAACTCCAGGCTTTTAAATACAACTTATGATGAAAAGTCTATTGATTACCCCAAGGGTCCTAAATATTTTCACATAACATGATCAAAAGCTGAACTCAGTATCTTGTTTCCATACTCGCTGCTCCTATTCATAATCCCACTTAATGGAATTACTATAAACTCAGCTGTATAAGTTCAAAACCTAAAAGCCCCAAATCTAGAGGAGCTCTAAAACTCCCTCTGTACTTCCTCTTAGCTCCACATTTAAGCAGCCACAAACTTGTGAGTTTGATCTTCCTGAAGCCACTGATTACCCTCTTCCTCTTTAATGTCTAGTCCCTTTGCAAAAGTGCAGGACTCACCAGCCATCTCACAGGTGGGCACAGAGCTCCCTTGTTGCCCTTAATCCCCTCTGACTGCATGGCTACATCAGTGCCCTGCGCTTGACACCTCAGAGGATTTGACTGCATCCTGCATAAATCCACACTTTTAATGGTGAATTCAGACACCTTCATTATCTGACCTATCAACTTGTTTCTGGTAGCACCATTTTCTGCCACCTTGCAATTTATTCACTACAAGCACAGGGCACACATCCAAAATCCCAGCACCTGGTATTCAAATATTTCAAGAGCACTATGGATTTCACATGTTTGGATTAGGGATGCTCAACTAGCAATGTCTATGTAAATATTCTGAAATATTAATCTTAGGCACAGGATACCGTCTGGTCCTGAGCATTTCAGATAAGAGATATTCAATCTGTAGGTGAAGCTCATTTTCCCACACAGGACATGTTCTATCCTTTTGCATTCTCACCAACATTCCTTTTTAATACGGAATGCACATTCTTTCAGTTTGCAATTCTTCTCCTTCCTTAGATATTCTCTTAGTTATTAACTCAGGGCATATATCCTGGGCCTCTAGGATTAGATTGTCTCTCTAGAAGGATATGATGCCAATCTAAGAACACCACTAGGTACAAAGAATCCTCCAAGATAACAAAGGTAAGTCTCTGGTTTTTGTTTTAACAGCTGTTGGTACTGTCTGTCAGAAGGTTTACTAAAAGAAAAAAGTGAGAATTAAACTGATATAAAATTTGTATTTTCTTTCTTGATAAATTCTACTGAGGTGAGCCGGGTGTGGTGGCGCATGCTTATAATCCCAGCATTTGGGAGGCTGAGACCGGAGGATCTGGGTTCGCGGACAGCCTCAGCTACCTAGTGAGGCACTCCACAACTTAGTGAGACCTGGTTTCAAAATAAAGAATAAAAAATAGGGCTGGGGGTTTAGCTCGGAGGTACAACGCCTCTGAATTCAATCTGTAGTACCGCAAAAAAAGAAAAAAAAATTCTACTGAGGTTTTCATAGAATTGGCCATTTTCCAAGAATTTTAGGATGAATGTCACCAAAAGAATGACAAATTGAATTGAGCTGTGATTTTCTGCAGAAGTGGTGGCTATATTTCTGCAAGTTCTTCTTGGTAAAATAATAGGTGGTAAAGAATAGTGGAAAGGAGTGTTACTGGGAGAAATTTTATTTTTCAGGTTCACAGCAAGATATGTTATGAAGTCATGTGCTTCTGCCTCAGTAGTTCTCATCTGTATGGTTGGTATTCTTAAATGTGCACATGTTTGAGCAAAAGTAGCACAATTTATATTATTTTTGTGCATATGATTCTACTTTGTTAATAGAATCACAATAACTTCCATCCTTCCAATGGAGATAGAACCCGGAGCCTCATACATACTAGGCAATCACTCTGCCAGTTAGCTACAACCTTAGCTCTCATAGTTTCTTATAGTTCAGTGTTTCTTACACTTCCTACTGAAGAGATCCAACTGGCAAAGGAAAAAAAAATCATCTGTGGGTGGAATCCAAAAATAAGTGGCATGTAGAAAGTGACATTGAAGTGTCAAGTTGAATCTTCAAAATTCATTCAAATGCTGCATTCTGCTTCATACTCTATTGATGTTTATCGTTACTGACATAAAGAAGAATACATTCTAAACTCTGATCTGCAGGTTATAATTCCAAGGATTCAATCCACCTCAGATTGAAAACTATTAATTCAAGTTGTGTCTGTACTGAACACATATAGTCATTTTGCCTTGTCACTATTCTCTAGCCAATGGGGTATAGGAACAATTTATACCACATTTACATTTTGTAAGTTGAGCATTCCTAATCAAAAGATCCAAAATGTTCTTAAATATGATGCTCAAAAAATTCTGGGGGTTGGAGCATTTATAACTTTGGATGTTTGAATTAGAAATGCTCCAGGCAAATAATCTTATCCCTGACCAAGGAACCAAAAACATACATTGGAGAAATAGTAGCTTTTTTAATAAACCGTGCTTGGAAAACTAGGTTTCCATTTGTAGAAGAATTGAAACTAGATTCATATCTCTCACACTGCACAAAAGTCAATTCAACATAGATCAAAGGCCTAAGAATTAAACCTTTACAACTTATAGAAGAAAACATTAGGTCAAATCTCTAATATAGGTGCAGGCATCGCCTTTCTCAATAAGACCCCCATAGCTCAGGAAACAAAATAGGGAATCAATAATAAAATAGTCAAAATTTAAAAAGCTTCTACAGTCAAAGGAAGTAATCATAACCACAAGCATAAAGATAGTCTACAGTATGGGAGAAAATCTTTGCCAGCTACTCTTCTGATAGAGGATTAATATACAGAGTACATAAAAAACTAAAAACAAACGAACGAACGAACAACAACAAAACTACTAACACAAAAATAACCAAAGAGCCGAATTTCTAAACAGGCAAATAAACTAAACAGATGCTTCTTAAAATAAGAAATACAAATGCACCCCAGATATAAAAATATGTTGAATATTTTAGCAATTGGAGAAATTGGAATCAAAATTACACTGAGATTTCATTTCACTCCAGTTAGAATGATAATTGTGTGAATCGATATTATGATAGATTATTTTACAATAAGAAAGAGCTTTCACTTTCCCCTATTTATTTATAGTCATTCATTCCTTTTTAAAATATTGGGGTAGATTCTCATTTAATGAGTTATAATCCTTCACTATCATTTATTTTGATTCTCAAATTATGCTAGATTTGGCTGAGAAAGCCACTATCAGGTGGCTGCTCTATCTTTCTACATGTTTATATCAAGGACAATTATATGCAATATCTAAGCTTTACTCATCAGAACTCAATGTCATGAAAAACAAAATAAGACTGAGAAATTATCCCGGGAGGCTAAAGAGACTTCACAACTGAATGCAACACATGAGCTAGGATTTTGTTTGTAATGAAAAGAAATTACTGGATAACTGGTAAAGTCTTTAGTTTATATAATAGAATTTTATCCATGTCAGTTCCTTGATAATTATACTGTAATTGTGTTAGAAATATACTCGGTTTTAGGAAATATATTGAATATAGTTTTTAGAGAAAAGGGACTGTCATATCTGCAACTTAAACAGAAATCTTACAGAATCATCTGCATATAAACTCACAAACAGTCATAGTTCCACATGTTTAGATCCACAATGGACTGTGTATATGATGGCGAACCCATAAAGTCATATTGAAGCTGAAAAATTCCCTATTGCCTAGTGATGTCATAGCTGTTTTTCATCATTCACATGTTAATGGTGATACTGGTGTAAACAAACCTACCACTAAGCCCGTCCTATAAACATAGCACCCTTATGTATTATACATAATATTTGATAATGAAAAGTGCCTATGTACTGGTTTATATATGTTAGGCATTTTTTTTGTTATTTTAGAATTTACATAAAATAAATTTACTATAGAATATTATGCCAGGCTAGTCCAGCAGCAGCTTCCTGTATCCCCTGATTACCATGTTCCTTGCTTGCATCAAGAAGCCACGCTGAAGGACTGACTAATAATTTGTAGGTTTGTATAAGTATACTCTATGATGTTCGCACAATGCCAAAAGTGTTTAATGATACATTTTCAGAATGTATTCCATCATTAAATGGGGCATGACTGTATAAATAAACACAGAAAGAATCATTATGCAAATATGGCAAAATATTAATGTGAATATTTTTAATAGAGGGCTTAAGGGAATTCTTTGCATTATATTGCAACTTTCTCCAAAATCTGATATTAAGTAAAAAAAATTAAAAATTTTATTAGCCCATGCCTCACCTACATATCTAATACAGTAACTCCTTCTTCAACATAAGTGTCAAACATGCATCTTTTGGGTTGCCTGTGCATAACATACAGGGAACTGTAGCCAGAGGAAGAAATCTCCTAGCCGGGCGTGGTGGTGCATGCTTGTAATTCCAGCATTTGGGAGGCTGAGACCGGAAGATCCGGGTTCGCGGCCAGCCTCAGTTACCTAGTGAGGCACTCTGAGTGAAACCGGGTTTCAAAATAAAGAATAAAAAAATAGGGCTGGGAGTATAGCTTGGAGGTAGAATGCCTCTGAGTTCCATCCCCAGTACCATCACCACAAAAAAAAACAAAAAACAAAAAACAAAAAACAAAAAAAACCCCCAGAAATCTCCTCCACTGGGGATGTCTGGCTATGAGCTCTATCCCAAATGTGCCACCTTAATCCTCAGGTCCTATGATGCTGCCTCAAGCTTTGCAGAAAAACAGAATAATATTATCCTGTTTTGCATGATACAATCCAGATATGTTCCTAGGTTTTCTAAGCCAATTACTTCTTTTTTTAAATACGTAGATATGTTACCTATGCAGTTTCTTGGGACACCATACTCGATTTAATACCCTGTTGTTAATGACTTGGAATTCTTGTTAAATATGGAACTTCACATTTTCATTTTGCATTGGGTGGGTCTCCCCAATTATGCACCCATTCCTGCTACCCCAAGCTTGTGTGGCACATTTGTATAAACTAGACACCCATGAGTGTCTACACTGGACACTTTGGCTGGAAAACTGCATCTAGGTGCCAGGAAAAATTAGCCCTTTCCCTCAGGTGGATGTAATCACATTCCAGGGTGCACATCTAGGCCAGCAGATACTGGGATGCAGTTCAACCCTCATTCCCTTCCCTTATGAAATGCTCTTAGGCAATGTACAACTTTATCTAGAGATCAGGACTCTCATATCTTTCAATAATATTCTTTCATTTTAACTTCAGTCTATAGGAAATAACCACCTTCAACAAAATAAATAACATTGTCTCTTAACTTGGCCACATTATTCCATGGGTAGGGAAAGCAGGGTTTGGAGCTTTTGTGTGATTTATACCAATTGCTAGTGATAGTCTTTAACAATAGTTTCTATAAGGTGAAAATATATTCACGGTTCTGAACAAAGAGAAATATGGTGGTGCGGGCAGTGGGCAGCCCAGAGCTCTCTCAGAGCTGTGTACTGCACAGCACAGAGCTGAGTGGCTATAATGCTCCACTATTACCATTTCCCTTTTCAACCTCTTCTTTGCTGCAGTCCTGATGACTAGGAGTAATGCACAATCAAGGGAGCACTGACATTATTTTTACGTGTCTGGGTGAACTATGGATTCTCAAAGAAGCCAAATCCTGTTATCCCATGGCACCATCATGATGGACAGCTAATGAGGACCTTTTCGTGGAGTCATACTCTACATGGAAGGGGTTGCTCTTCTACTACACATACATTTATGATACAAAGGTGATATACAAGGCTCTGTTACTGGGCTCAGAAGTTAAGAAAATAGGGTTGTAACAGGTTGAATCTTGAAGTAGTTTACCATCTAACAAGAAAATTCAATCCATAAATAACTTCAATAATGACTATGATTTTGGATTAGTTATATTAGGTATCTAGGGAGAAGGATTAAATAACTGCAATGTGAATTCAGAGATGGACACTGATAATTTGTTGAGTTTGAACCTACAGAAGCTGGAGAGGAGCCTTTTCAATGGTTTAAATGTGAGGTTGCTGGGGTCAAAAGAAATATGCTAAACTGAGGTTGCATATAAGAAGGCTTTTGGATATAGGAAGTAGAGAGAAAGAGATGAATGAGAAAGAAGGCTGTTATTATGCTCCAGGAAGGTAAACGAATATTGGCAAAGCAAGGAGGGAGAAAGCAAGTCTCACATACCTAAATCTAAGCACCTAGACTGTGTCACTCAGGTGGATCACAGTACATGTGTGAAGACGTTATGGGGATAAGACTGAAAATGTAGATGAAGGTTCAATCTGAATGCCAGACAGATGCATACATATTTATTTTTATATTTAATTTTGCAGGTAGGAGAGGGGACCACTGGCAGTTCTTAGTAACTGAAAATATTTATTAAAGCCATGAAGCTGAGATCTATAGTTGAGGCTTCACTGGATGTCTTTCTTTCTTGATTTTTCAAAGGATACCAGCTGCCCCGCCTCCCCCAAAAAAGCAAATGAAAATAATCATTTTTACTACGGACCTGTAAAAGCAGGGATTTACATAGCTTTTAAATTAGACTCTTTTCTTTTTTTCGGTACTGGGGATTGAACTCAGTGGCATTCTACCTCTGAGCTATACTTCCAGCCCTATTTTTTATTCTTTATTTTGAATCAGGGTCTCACTAAGTTACAGAGTGCCTCACTAGGTAGCTGAGGCCGGCTGCAAACCTGGATCCTCCGATCTCAGCCTCCCAAATGCTGGGACTACAAGAGTATGCCACCACGCCCGGTGAGACTTTTCAAATTTCTTCATTCAGTCTTGGCACAATAGCATAGATATTTTAGGAATATCTCAAATAAGCAGCATATTTACATTTTATTCAGCAAGTTACAAGTTTTACAGTTTTTTAAAATCAACAAAATAGAGGTTTCCTGCTGTGTTTTCATACAAGTGGCTGACTTGCTATAACAAGCTCAACTATAATATGCAAATGTTCCCTTTATTTCTCAGTTCCAACTCCCATAACAGAGAAAAATCTCAAGTGTCAAAAAGGGTTTGACTGGCTAAGTACTAACGATACATGTATGACATTTTATAAGCAGATGAGGAAGAGAGAAAACGAAAAAAAAAAGGGAATAAAAGAAAAGGCTAAGCTGCCAAATGCTCATCCATGAAAATAAACAACTAGGATTAATTGAATATTCCTGGTTTTGACAACCGTCCAGCAGCAGAAACAGCAGATGTCATCACAGGCCTGTCTACTTCCAGCTCAGCTCAAGCAGATGAACGAGGGGCCGGTGGGACTTGCTCCGCAGAGACAGACTTGGGTAAATGTGCGTCAGTTTGCTTTCTTTATTTTTATCTTTATAAAAATCATTTTTGAAACTGGGCCTCAGCTATTCCCAGCCCCAGGCAGTTGGATGGGCAACCAACGAACATCTTCCTGACATAGGGTGGAATCATTAAGGAAAAAAAAACAATAGTTTAAGATGACAGGCTCTTTGGCTCCTAAAACAGAGTGTGTGTACATACACCAGAACTTCACCACAAGGACGAATGTGCTTACCTCATACAAAGGAGAGTAGTGGCTACTTTCCCCAAGGAGACATCCAAATGTACATTCATTTTTTATTGTGGTTCTCAAGAGCCTATTTGACAGAAAGAATCTACATGGCTTGGTAGCAAGGCCACACAAGAGAAGTATGGTACAAGGTTCAGTCATATTCAATGTCTCCCAGCAGCTGTGTGACCTTTGGTCAAGTCACCTAACCTTTTGGGACACATGAAATGAGAAAGGTATATAGTTAAGTGGATTAAATCAACATTTCCAAAAAAGTGCTTCATTAAGGTATTTCATGGCCTTGTTACTCAAAGTATGGCATACAGAACAACCAGCAACATCTGTATTGAAGGAGCTCATTAGAAATATGAAATTTTCTTAGTACTTTGAGAGCCTGAGAGTGGAGGATGACAAGTTTGAGGATATGATGCAGTTACTTAATAAGACCCTGTTTCAAATTAAAAATAGTTGGGGGTATAGCTCAGAGGTGAGGTAGAGTATCCCTGGATTCAATCCCTAGTTATTCATCAACAGATGAATGGATAAAGAAAATGTGATATATACACACAATATAATTTTACTCAGCCATAAAGAAGAACAAAAATATGTTATTTGAAGGAAAAGGAAAATTAATAGAACTAAATGTATTATGCTGAGGTTAGCCTATCTCAGAAAGTTAAGGGTCATGTGTTTTGTCTCATATGTGGAAGCTAAAGAGAAAATAAAAAAGGACTTCAGGAGAATGGAGAGAGATAATAGAATAGTGCAAGGGAATTTGAGGAGAAAGGTCAGGAGGGAGAAAAGAAGGCTTGATGAAGGAACCAGTTAAAATAATGCTATGTCCATATAGGAAGCTATCCTACTATCCTACCAATCTCACAAACACATATGGGGAGGGAGAAGGGGGGAGCACATTGGAATGTAGAAGGAAACATATCAAGTACTATGTGTATGTATGTTGTATCACTTTGAACCTCACTATGATATATAATTATAATGTACTAATAAAAATTCAAAAAGGCAATGTAAAATTGGGACCTGATAGTGGACATACAGAACTATTTTAAATGAATTATCAGCACGTGTTTTAGGACCCTAGTTGATTGGCATGCATGATGAAGTTTGAGGAACATGGTTCCTAGGAAGACATCCCAGAGATACCTGATCATAGAATCTCCTGGTTCACTTCTTTCTCACAGAGCTCTCCTGGCTCTTTCTCCAGAGTCCACCCAGAAAGTCTGGTGTTGAAGCCAGGACTATGCTATTTAACTATTTGCCCCAAGAGGATCCATTTCATTGAATATATGAGTCACATAAATAATTCTGTTTGCATAGCTTCTCTTTAAAATCAGATGATCTCTCAAGGACAGCACCCAGGGAGCTTCCTGGTGTTTTTCTCGATCCGAGAGAACGTGCTCATGTCAGCACAGTGCAGTCAACACATCCTTCAGCTCAGTGTCCCAGTTGTCATGAAGGTCTTAGCTCACTGCAATTTTCAAATTGTTAAATTCTTAATGGATACGTGGTTAAATGTAGGAAGCATAAGTATTTCTGATGTTGAACTAGAACAATTTAATGAGTAATATTAAAATGATAGTAACTTTGCAACGCCCCCTCAAAATGTCATCAGATTCATAAACCATATTCATCTATCAAAATCCTTATTCAGCATATTAAGATGTCTCTAGTATTTATAAAACTGATCTCAAAAAGAAGAGATGTAGTCACAATTATATCCAATTTGTTTTTTTATTTATTGTAATAAGGAATACTATGCTCATGTGCAGTGTGCTAGTTGCTGGGAAGTACTTACAAATAAGAACCAGAAATCTTCTCTCTTATGCTAATAAAACATGAAAAATATTTTTTAAAGTGAATTTTTTTCCTGGAAGGAAATAAAAAAATTCCAAGTAAGGTTCTAGATGTAGCCCTCCCCCACTGCTGATGCTATTACATTAGTTAAATTTCAATTTACATTTTAATGTACATTGGTCTCCAAGTCAAATGCAATATTTAATGACAAATCATGTCCTGGCTTGCATAAATAATTTGAATAAATTAAAGAAACTCTCACTAGCTACATGAGAAGAAATTGAAAATATGTTGCAAATATTATTAGAGATTACATTATATGAATGCATAATGCATATTTTAATGATATTCTGATATATTTTTACCTAAAATCACATTTAAGCATATACATATATGCATATCGTATATAAGAATGACAAAACAATTTTTTAATCTCTGGAAATATTTGCAAGATTATTGTAACTATTTTTTTTATAACTCTAAAAAGGTATGAGGTGATAGAATAAAACAAGTGTTTTCCATTATTAACATTCTTTGATTTTTTTTCCTACCTGGAAGAGTGGTCTGCCTAGGGCTCACCTAGAATGGATTTACATAAAGACTCCCTATATCCATAATCTACCAAAAAATTAATGAGGCACTAAAATTTTCATTCAATTCCATTAGCTTCAGCAAGGATCAACACACCTACAGGTGAAAGATACTGATGCTATGAAGGAACAAATATGTCATAAAACAACAGCTAATGATGGATAAGGGCTTTGTGCCAGGTGCAGTTTTAAGCACTTTAGAGTTATCCGTATCTATAACACTCACAATAACTCTATAATGTCTGCCCATATTCATGGGTGGAGGCATCAATATAGAGAAAGTATCTAGCATTACAAACTAAGAAGTGGTGGAGCTGAAATTGGAAACCAATAGGATTCTAGAGACTGTGCTCTTCACTATCCTGATGCTGGAGACCACAGAGTAAAGGCACAAGGCAGAGAGCGAGAACGACATGCAGAGCAACAGTACGGTATGTACGAGCAAGTGGTGGGAAATTAGTAAAGGTGGGTTTTAGCCATTTGTTGCTCAGCTTCCCTGAGAAAAGAGAAAAGTCCTGGAAGCTTCTAGCAGGCAATCAGGAATTAAGGGAGCAAATGTGGAGGTAGAAGAGACCAGAGGCAGACAGATCATGGAAATGCTATTTATGATAGGCCACATGAGCCTCAGAGACATAAAGGAAGAAGATAAAGGGAAAAATGAGGCTGAGAATAAAGAAACTGCAGAAACTGGCATTGAAATCCCTCTCCTCTGTTAGGATGGAGCCTGCAAATATTCACTTTGGCTTGATGAGGGTCAAATGGTCTGGGTGGCTCATAGTGGCCATGCAGGAAGCTCAGACTTAGATTTGTTACTGGAAGAGTAAATCCAAACATATTCCCTCTCTCAGCTGACCTGCTACTCCAAAGTCAAAATACTGGTTGGCTAAATTTAATTAAATAACTGCAGGAAAAGTATTTCCCCTGACTCCTCCACAGCTTACGAGGTGACCTCTTCTTTGTGGCCTGAGAGGGCCCAGGCGATCTCCAGGAAAGGCCTCCCAAATCACCAGTATATTGAAGGTGAACTGCATATTTTAAGAGGAAGATTTCATTTCTCAGGAAATATAAATGTCTCTGCAAATAGCAATTCACTCCTATTCTTGATCCTTAAACCATCAACATCTGCTATGAAGAATTTCTTGCGTCCTCAGATAAATCCCTCTTGCCCCGTATTCTTTATGGCACTCTCAAAAGGAGGTGTTTGAATAAACTAACAATAACCATCTCTGCCCTTCGCCTCCCAGTTTCTTTCTGGAGGGGCTTTTACAATCCTGGGCACAAAAAGGAAGTTTGTAGAGATTCCATGGAGGTAGGACAATAGGAGTGGGTGGGTTGAAGATGTTTAAAGAAGAAGAAAGGATTTTTGTATATTTATAAATCCTTATTAGATTATAAAAACACTGATGCTGTAATATGATAAAGAAATCTTGGACTTTCTTGAAAAGCAAGTTTCTTCCTTTCTTCTTTATTATTTTCAAGTTTATTTACTTATTTTTTAGCTATATTAGGGTCAAACAAATGCAGTTTTAAAACTCATTTCCATGTTTTAAGATTCAGAGAGAAAAGATTTAACAGTAGGCTATAAAGTCCTTTAATGTCTTACTTTTGCAGATTTGCTGGAAAGCACAGTAAATAGTGATTGCTAAACTTTTCCCATCAATGTACCTTGAAGTTTTTCATTGATGGGGAGCAACAGAATCCATTTGTATGAGTTTCTCTCTCTCAGGAGCAGTTTTTCCTGGCATTGTTGAGACACCTGCAGTCTAACAATCTAGGCATAATCTCTTAGCCAAACTTATTTGCTGATTGTCCTCCCAAGGAAATTATCAAACATTTAAAATACCATTATAAAAGAGTAAATTTAGTAGAGGTGGGGAAAGTTCTGATGGTTTGTTGTCATTCTGTCATTTATATTCTGCAGTGCATTTAACACTGCCAAAGCCCTCACAATTCTATTTAGCTCTTGCCCATTCTCCTACAGAACAAGGTCACCCGGAATAAATATACTTACATGCTATGCGCACAGAGGCCTTCCTGCTCTTGGAGGTCCCCAGGTGACTCCACGCCACACACTGGCACCAATAGTCCTCTGGTCCATGGAAGTCCTCTACCTGCTGCCTTGTGACGTTGATAAATACCTCCCGGACCTTCAATCCTGATGGAGGAGACAGAGAAAATCAGCCAAGGCCCCTCTATTTCTCAAACAGAAAGTTAAGGTTAGCCAAACCTTTTTTTTTAATTAAACAATTTTGTTTTTAATCAAGGCAAGGTTTTAATTACTTAGACAATAATATATTACTGCTAATTAAATTCCACCAGCTGAGTAGACTGGGAAGTACAAGTGTAAAGTATTACCAATTAAGGTGGCTCCAATGCAATATAACAGAGTTTTTACAGTACCTTGACATAAAGTCTTTGTCCTTTTTCATATAAAAATCACTATGAAGAATGTAGTACTGAAGTTCACTGCTCAAATTCTATAAGCTAAAGAGACCTCAACACACCGGTATCAAAGACACAGACTCAGGTTGTTCTAAATGTCTCTGCCCCAGAGTCTTGCAGGTGCAGTATCACTACAATTAGGTGACTTAAAAGAAATAAAACAAGGAAGCTGCATAGGATGGGCAGTCTGTGAACCCAGGAAGAGCCGAAACAGGTTTACACATGGGATCCAAAGAAAGGGAGAGCACAAAAGGGACACAGACAAGTTGAATTTTAAGTCTTAAGCCCTGAGAAGACAAACAGGAAAACCCCAGAGCAATGGTTTTAAGGGGTGAAGAAAGAGAAGATTTTATATAAAAAAAAGATGTTATTGTTAAAGGTAAGAAAATTGGCGTGGTGTAGCTAACCGGAGAATGCAAATATTCCCTAGGTCCAACCAGAGACTCTCAGCCTTCTTCTCTTTGAGAAGGATGTTCACCATTCATGGAGTGCCAAGGATAAA
This sequence comes from Graphiurus murinus, assembly GCA_004027655.1. Lineage (NCBI taxonomy): Eukaryota > Metazoa > Chordata > Mammalia > Rodentia > Gliridae > Graphiurus > Graphiurus murinus. Next base: position 56,422 of record PVLC010004055.1, read on the forward strand.
ACAGGATATGTCTCACCAGCCATATCAGTTAATACATCACGAACAGGGTAGCAGCCTTTGTAGTGGTTCCTCTCTGTCCAGTGAACACTCCATGCCACTGGGTCTTGACTTGGATGGGAATCATGGAGGGAATGAGGACATGCTTATTGCACTCCATGTAAGCGTCCAGCTTCATGATAAATCATGGGTGTCTTCCCACATTACCAAAGGCAGGGTGGGGTACTCAGTCCCCATGGTGGAATTAAGATCACCATAACTAAGAGGGCTGAGTCATTGGTCCACAGGCAGAGTTCTTAATTGGAGGACTGCTTCTGCCTTCCACCAAACTGATATTGTGCTCAGAAGCCTCTCTGCAATTCACTGCTGTGCCCAAATTCTAGGCACTTATTCTTATGGAATAAGATTATTACATGAAACATTCAAAGAAAATTAGCCCATAAGTCCCAAGTTTTTAATCTGGAGATTTTTCAATGAAATTGACAAAAATTTATTTAGAGGTTGGGCATCATAATTTAGAATTAATATGTCCTTTATATATTTTTTCATATATATTTATATATATTCATATATGTGCATATATATATTTAAATGCTCTAATCATTTACCTCTTTTCTCAAAAGAATGATCTCTATAGTTACACAGTAATTATTCCAATATTACCCTACATGGGTTATTTGTCACTCAATTCAAGTTTTTATAGATGTTCCACATCTAGGGTGATGGCACAAAATGGGTTAAGTGCCTTGTATGGGTTAAATTTGGAATGTATCACAAAGGCTCATGTGCAGAAGGTTTGGTCCCTAGTGTGGCAATGTTCAGAGGTAGGCCTCCTAGGAAGCCACTGGGTCATGAGGGCTCTGATTTCGTCACTGGATTGACCAACTGATAACTTGATGGCATTTGGGGGAGGTAACTGGAGGAAGTAAGTCATTTGGGGTGTTCTTTCAAATAATTTATCTTCTCTCCACCTTTCCTCTCTTTCCTTCTCTGTCTGTCTCCTGGCTGCCGGGAGCTGAGCAGCCTCCTCTGTCACATACTCCACCTACCATGATGTGCTGCCTCGCTGATTCAGCCCAAAGCAATGGTGCCAGCCTATCATGGACTGAAACTTCTTAGCCAGGCATGGCGGCACAGGTTTGTAATCCCAATACTTGACAGGCTGAAACAGGAAGATTGTAGGCTCACAGTCAGCTTTAGCTACTTAGACCCTCCGCAACTTAGTGAGACCCTGTTTCAGAATAAAGAATAAAAAATAGGACTGGGGGTGTGACTTGAAGTTAGAATGCTGTGAGTTCAACTCCTAGTACTGAAAAAAAAAAAAAAAGAAAGAAAGAGACAAATAAACTTCTGAAACTGTGAGCCCAAATTGCTCTTTCCTTCTCTAAGAAATTCTTTCTCAAGTATTTCAAACATTGATAAAATGCTAACACCTCACCTAACAATGCTTTTTTCTTTGAATTCAAAAGAAATTCAGGGGACAGAAGCATCAGGATAATCAAAATGAGCCAAGGACTCTCCTTTTATGAAACCAATAATATGCTATAAATAGCCTGTGATTAGACACAATATGTCCACATAAATCACAATGCAATTTTTTTTGATGGTACTGGGGATTGAACCTAGAGACATTCTATCCCTGAACTATACCCCTAAACCATTTTTATTTTATTTTTCTAAATTCTGAAACAGGGTTTCATTAAGTTGCTGAGGGTCTCACTCAATTGCTAAGACTGGTCTTGAACCTTGGATTCTTCTGTCTTAGCCTCCCAAGTACTGTGATTACAGGTACACATAACCTCAGGTGGTACCATGAACAATTTTAGGTAAACATTCTTCCTACATTTGTTGGAAGCACCAACATGCAAAAACTCATCTTGATAGCTACTTGATAATTCTCATTTTCCCTCTTTAAAATGGAAAGTGCACAAGTAGTACATTTTCCTTGTCAGAGACATGACAGTTTGCAAGCTGTCTGTTCCAATGAATAGGAGGGAAGAAGTTAGTTTTGGAGGTGATGCTGCTATTGTTGCTGCATTTCTCTCTCTCTCTCTCTCTCTCTCTCTCTCTCTCTCTCTCTCTCTCTCTCTCTCTCTCTCTCTCTCTCCCTCCGTCTCTCTCTCTCTCCTGCTCTCTCTCTCTCCCTCCCTCCCTCTCTTTGCATTCAAATGAAGGGCTGGGGATATGGCTCAGTAGTACAGTGCTTACCTACTGTATGCAAAGCCCTGGGTTCAATCCATGACACAGCAAAAAGAAAAGAAAGACTGGGAGGACAGAATAAAGAAGATTCAGCAAGCAAAGAGAAGGGAGAGTGTCATAAAGTGCAGCATCTACTTTATAACTTTTTTACAATAGAAAGCAGATCAGAACACAGCATCCTTATCTGAAAGAAAAGTGGCAAAGATGCCAAAAAGGAATGTGGTTGTGCAGAAGAGGCTGTACTTTGATTTTTCCTCCTTGATTTAAAGCAAATGGTAAAAAGTAAAAGGGAGAAGGAAAATAAAGCTGAAGCAATGCAGAGGCGCAAGGTGGAACAAGGTTAGTACACAATGACTGCCCAGTTGTAGGGCAGGGAGTCCTATTGAGACAGACTATACCATTCCTTTGGGAAGCAGAGTCTCCCCAAAGGAGCATGTGATGAGCTTGACAGGTCAAAAATGTGGACAACCTAAGAAAGAACACTTTGATTCTCTCCATTGCATACAGATATGTAAGCTACCACTTTCTTCTAGGTTGAAAATGAAGACAAATTGAAATGGCTCAGAGGGTTTTCATGCTCAAATTATAAATCAAGGAGTACTCACATTCAAACCTCCAAATTTACTATGATTGAATCATGGCATCATGGTGTTTTAGGGCTACCCAGGATTTACTGAAATTGATTATGGCTAGACATGCAGACATAGGAATGATTGTCATGAGGAAGAAGTTTTCACTCTTTGACAGGTAGAAACCAAAGGCTCAGCCTGCCTCAACCAGGGCCACATGGGGTAACACCAGCATAGTCAGGAGGCAGAAGTAGTACAGGCAATGTGGGCAGGGGCCTTTCCACTGTGCTTCCACTGGAAGGGTATGGAAAGGCATGGTGGGCTGGCTTAGCTAGTTTGAATAATGTCAGTGGTCTCAGGGGCACATGATTATCCTACAAGTCTGCTACCTGGTCCTGGGGCTAGGGCAAGGGACCAGTGGCCTAGAGTGTAAAAGCTCCAAAAAGGAGGTATATAGGCTCTGAATTAGTTGATCTGCAGACAAAAGGCAAGGTCACAGGCAAGTAGTTTGCTAACTCTGGGCAGTCCCTATAGTATCAACAAGGCCCCAACTAGAAAACATGGTGATTGCCCATAGTTATAAAGCTCTGTACTGTTGCTTTGGAAAACATTCACAGTAAACCAGGAGCTCCCCTCTTAGGAAGATCAGATGTGATTTCACCCAATTCTTCTCATTCTTTGCAACCCCTCATTCAGAATAACCAATGTTGGGAGGAAAATGCTGAAACCACAATTTCAACGTTCAACTTCTGCAGTTAGTAGTCCACTGCAGAAGTTCCCAATGGGGCCAGCAAAGCAAAGTTAATATAAACAAATTACTCCCAACCACTGCATTTTTGCTACCAGCATCAAGATGGCAGGCTGCAAACAAGAAGAATATTCTACAAAAGTCAATTTTCCCTCCCAATTAGCCCTTTTTCTAATATGAAGTCTTTGGTTCTATCAAACCATTGCTTCTAGGAAAACCCTTGGAAAATTACTTTGCTTGTATTATACTTTTCCCTACCATAACTTATCCAAATAACTATTTTAATAAGGCAGCATTTTTTTAAAATACTACATTCTTTCTCAAACTTCACTTCTCTTATGAAAAAAAATATGTACACATACATTTACATACATGCATGCAGTACATCTATGCATAGGTGCATATTCTTATTCTTATGAGTGTATATACATCCATACATGAGAAATGTCCAAGAAAAGCAGCTCTATTTAAGGAATCATGGTGTTTTAAGGGTACCCAGGATTTAAGGAAGCTGCTCCACTGACAGCTCCCTCTCCACTAAAGGTTATCCTTCTGTGTTGCATGCAGGGAAAGCTATCTACTTCCTTATCTCTAGAGATATCAGCAAACATTCACAGGAAATGTTATAGCAGCACAAAAATTCCAGACAAATAAAAGATGGCATCTCATAAATAAGAGTAACATTGTACCCGATAACTTGCATACCTTTAATAAGCATGGAAAAGTCCCACACTTTAAATTATTGCACAAATTATACCCATCAGCCTTTCTTATAGAGTAGAGGTTCGCAGAATATAAAAATATGACTCCAGTACTGATATGCTAATAAGCTTTCTATGCTGTTGGATGGTTTAGTTGTAGATAGACTGATGTTGGCAGCCGATGAATAATTGCTCTGTATGTACTAAACATAACAGAGCAGCAGAGAACTTCATCATTTGTCAGCTTTATTTGTTTAAATGAGAAAAATGCTGACAGCAGTTATTGCTGTAATCCCCTTATTTATCAGATAGAAAACACTAGTTACTCTTAGCAGGTCTAATCCTGCTGGGAGACTAAAAGTTAAGAGAATTTTCCAACTAATTGAAGGTAAATAGTTCACTGTTCAGGGAAGAGGAAAGTAAAAGGAGGAAAGAAACAAAGAGAGGAAAAGAATTGAAACAATTTATTTCTGGTCAACTTTTAATAAAAGGGCTATATATCTTAGTGTAAATTCCCAAATTGTTCTATAGAAAATAAAGCATCCTGGAGTAGTACTTAACATTCAGTACCATGCCAGCTCCAGCCTGGTGTCTACAAACAGCTGTCCCCACGCCTTTTATCTACAGCTCATTATCACACTTGCACAAAGCCCATCAGCAGCAGCCTGCTGTGGTTATTGTTGCCAACCAGTTCTCAAATGCACCTGGCAATGGACACTTAGGGAGGGATTCCACACAGTTCACACCTTCCCTCATAGCTTTATGTTCTTCTGTCCTTTAGAAGTTCTCTGTAGCAAGATGTTCATTTACTAAACTGAAGAACTACATTTGAGAAGGAAGCGAGAATCCTTCCTTCTCCTCTAAGATGGTTTTCATGTCCCAGACCACCTGGAAACAGCAGGAGACTGGTGATCTAGTATTTGGTTGAATTGTTTTCCCACTTCTATTTCTGTGCCTGCTTTCCTGGGATTTTTAGCCCAGTGTTCCAAGTACTTTGTGCCTCGCTTTCTATATTACAAAGTTTTGTAATTGTTTGGGGATTTAACCAACAGATGATTATCCAGCTTTATATAAACAAAGCTCCAAAGAATCATTCCAATACAAACTCATGAGTGACACAGGGCCTTGTTCAATTCTTAGAGAGAAAAAATCAAACTCCCTGTGAAAAGCACCAATATCTGGTGTGTAAGAGGTTTTTCTGCTGGACCATGTTCTCCTGGATGTTCCACCCCCTCTAATGTTTGGATGTAGCTTTGAGTGACCCTTCCTTATCCTCTACCTTTTGGGCAGAAAGAAAATAGCCCAAAAGTTTTCTACTTACTCTTACTAGTCCAGGACTATATCTTAGAAGCCATGCTTAAACAATGAGATGCTTCCCCATATTTTGAATAATCTCAATGTATTATTATCATTATGATTATATTTGTAGGAATGCTGTCACAAGCATTATCTTATTTCATCTTAATGGCCATGTTGCTATCATCTCTGTTTTTAATCATAATGAGTATTACTGTAGATCCCATGAGACATTGATCAAAAATATAAGATATGCTACATGATTTTTGAAAAAAAAATGTACTGAGTACTTCACATATACCTGCCCCTGTCCTAGGTTTTGAGAATACCATGACAAGCAGGCTGTGAAAATCCCTACCCTCAAAGGGCATCCAGGCTACATGGAGAGACACTTCAACCTGCCCCAACAATGCAATGTGACAATTGCCATGACAACAGGAGCACAGGATGCTACAGAATCACAGAGGCAACTTCTAACTTCACCATGGAGTAGTGAAAAGCAAGGCTCTGGGACTCTGGAATCTTTTGCGGTACTGGGGATTGAACTCAGGGGCATTTTACCTCCGAGCTACACCCCCAGCCCTATTTCTATTTTTTATTCTTTATTTTGAAACCAGGTCTCAATAAGTTGTGGAGTGCCTCACTAGGTAGCTGAGGCTGGCCGTGAACCCAGATCCTCCGGTCTCAGCCTCCCGAATGCTGGGATTACAAGCGTGCGCCTAAGGACTCATGAATCTCACACATATTTGAAATTTCAAAACTCTGAAATAGAGGGAAGAACCATCATGGACCAATACCTCCATGTCTTAAGGGGACTTAGGAGTCTTCAGGCCAACATGCTACTGAAAATAGTAAATTAAATATTGGTAATTAAAAGGTAGAGCCATATTTCATGTTACTGGCAGATGATTAATTAGGGCTAAATGTCTTTTGCCTCTTCATCCTAGCAACAAGATTAAAATATATTCTGACCAATAATTTTTTTCTAAAGTCATCCTTTGGATGTGCTTGTGCACCATGCTTAATGAGTACTCTTTAGTTTCCCCAGGATAATAAGCACTTCACTTATTCTTCAGAAACACCACAAGTTCAGACTTAGGTACAGAAATGAAGAATACACACAAGCTCTCTAGTTTCTTCCACACAAGATATTAGAATTAATCAGCTCAAAGGTATCTGGCACAGGGAAGCAAATTAACTTGACAGTGTTGTCTGATGACAGCAAGAAGGGAGACAAGAGGCAAAAGTGGGCATGATAAGGTATGTAGAGGACAGCACCCATAAACAGCCCTGCGCCCCAAGTGGCGGCTTTCCATTCTTGTAGTCACTGGAATCCCAAGGTAGGTCAGAGCTGAGGTCAGGGCAGGGACTATATGAGCATGGGTCAGTTACAGTGCTACTTTGTGCTCTGGAATAACACCAAAACTAAATGGATACTAAATGAAGGAATTCAAGGCAAGTGATAAAATGTTATTCTATAAAGACCAATATTATTCTATGAAGGTCAAATAGTTACAAGGCTAACATTATTATTAGCCCTGTTATCTTTTTGGAATTAAAAAATTGCAAAATAATGGATTTGGTTTTTTTCAATCATATTCATCAGCCACTTTCCTCAAATGCTCCTGGCATATATTTACTATTTTGAAGGTAACTCTTGATTGGATGCTTGCTATACACAAGAGTTTATATACAGCTGCTATTTTACACATGGGGAAACTGAGGTAAAGACGTGACTCTACCTGTCTTAAAAATTTGTGAACAGAGAGCTACATTTCAAACCTAGTAGCACTATCTAAATACCAATTCATATATTCTTAACCATGAGACAGTCTTTAGGGTTTTTATTTCATTTTCTTTTGGACCTTTATAATTCCCACTTCAAATAAATAAACATATATCTTAATGTTGTATGAATAGAAAAAACTGAAAACAAATCCAAAGATATTGTTCAAGAATTTAGGATTGGGGACACATCTGTGGTTAATATCAAGAGTTGTTATAAAAAGGATGAACTGTTTTCTACCACTGCTAAGGATGGAATGAGAGTCAATTGTTTTTCACGTTCTTTGTTGTTGTAGTAAGAGAGGATAAATTCGACCCCAGGGACAAGGCTTTTATACACTGCCACAGGTTATAGAGGGAATTTGTAAAATTTTCCTGCAAACCTTTTAAGAATTTTTCAGTCTTCCCTGAGAGGCAGAGTGATGAACTAGATGAAATCTAGAGTAGAGAGGGAGAAAGTTTCTATAAAAGTGAGTTTTAAACTCACAAACTGTCAATGCAACACTTGAGCGATGGTTATTTCTGTGTTCTATGTTCTAAAATTTATGCTTTCCAAATGTGCCTTGGTGATTTATGAATCACTGATGGTAACTTCAAATTAATGGTTTTCCAGAAGATGCTATATTCAAATACTCATCACCAGCACAGCAACTTCTGAGATACTAACTTTAAAGATTAAATATATTTTTATTTCTACTCTTCCCTTCTTCTCAACACAATCCATTAGCCTTTTATCCCCAGAGAGAGGCTACAGTTGTTTTAAAAGGAAACCACACAAAGAAGTCCCTGGGATGATAATATTTAAAAAGAAAATATTAAATTACTAGAATTGAGACTTTAGAATATGCATTGCTTCTCTCATTAGCATTCAATATCTCTGTGTTAGAACAAAAACAATGGAGTGTTGTTAAGGGAACTCTCGTTTTTATTGAATAATAAATAAGTGGTTTAGCTTATTGATAACTCAAGCTTCCCATAGGCAATATAATCTTGATTACCAAGATATGGTTGACTTCTTATTGGTTTTGTTGCCCATTGCTGTTTGTGTAAATATGTCTGTGTCTGCCTGTTATATCATAGCTCTTAATTTCTGTGCTACTGAATGCTCCATGCTTTTCACAGGGGCATGATTCCTGGGTGGGCATTACCTCTTTACTCTAAGCTTCCAGATGTTAACAAAGGCAAAACAAAAGGAAGAAGAGATCCCATATTTCCAAGTGAAATGAGGCAGATCAAATGAAAGAAGATCCCTTGGCTGGTACAGAGAACTTGAAATGTACATTACTAAGAGGCATAGCCATGTCTGCGTGAGCACAGTAACTCATGTCAAATAAATTGTACTTTTTGCTGGAAAGAACTCTAGCTCAGGGTTTTCCAAACTAAATTGCATGAAAACACAGAATCCTTTTTCTTCTTATTTGAACTGTTAGATGACGGGGCCAAATTACCAGAAAGACTAAAGGCAGTTTGCCCCTGTTAAAAACTGAAAGGACTTATTGCTTCCAATTTGGAAATACAAAAGATTCTGTGTCCACTACAAATACTCCCAGGTCCTATGAATTTCCCATTAGATTTGTGAAGACAGAAAGTCCCTAAATTAAATGTACACAGAGGGCAGCAACAAGATGGCGACTGAGAAAAACACTTCATCTCAGGCAGGTCCTATAAAACTTGAATCAAAGCTGCTGTAAGAGCAGCTTCTTGACAGAAGGAAAAAAAAAACAGCAAAAGAGTGAACAAAGTAATGAAAATTGAAATGCTGCTGAACAAAATCCAGAAAGCAGACCAGGGAGAGCAAAGAGCAAAGGAGCCCATGCACACTGCTGTGGCTCTGCTGCCATTTACCCACCAGCATGGTGCTGGGCTACTAACACTGAGGCATGTAAGGACCTTCTACAAACCCAGCAACCAAATGTGGAGTAAGCAACTACAGAACTCCATACCTTAATCAGTCGGCATATCCCCACATGACTGGCCAAGACCAGAGCACACTGGACGACCAGCTTCAGCCTGTGGCAGGGACACCTCAGCTTACCACTCCCTCCAGAGCCAGAATAGCATTCAATTGTAAGCTAATTGTGTGGCCGCAGGGGCTCCTGTGGCAAAAAAGCCCAGAGCACACAGGGCACAGAGACATTACAGGGACCCTAGAGAATGCCGCATGTTTAGACTGGATATCTGACACCTGCAAAGGCAGAGAGAGAGATACAGACATAGGGCCTGTGGAAAGGTCAGAGCCTCGGGCTTACATTGGGTCCAGATAAAGTGATGCCTGCTGCTTACATAGTCAGAGAGCAGCATAGAGACAGGCCCTGTGGAGAGCTCAGAGACACAAGCTTGCAGCAGGAAAGTCACCAGCAGAACTTGGTGCTTGCACTGACAGAGAAAGACATCAGGTCAAGGTCCTAACCACTAAAGGTGAACCATGAGGGGGTCCACAAAAGGACACCACCACTATAGGACACTGAGCAAAAAAGAATGCCTGAAACATGCTCGAAAATCTAATATAGTGAGTAGATATTTAAAAGCTGGAAATATTAATACAGATCCAACAGGACTGCAGAGACCAAGTCTACTCTGTATTTATATACTTACAAATCTTTTTTCTTCTATATTGGTTTGCATTGTTTTGTTTTATTATTTATTTATTTATTTATTATTTGGATGGTTGATTGTTTTGTAATTCTTTGCTCATTTGTCTGTTCTCTTCCTCATCCCTTTTATAAGCTTCCTCCCTCGCTCCTATGTATATCTTCTCGTCAACACTTTCGTTTCTTTTTCCTTTTTCCTTTTTTCTCTGTGTTATACCAAGACCATTTCATATCACTACACCTAAATATATATTGTCTACTAGAATGTCCCCATATATCCACTATCTCTAATTTCTACCATATATTACCTTAATACACTCAAACTCTCATTCTAGTGTATCATATCCTCTACTTTACCCTATTCTTGCACCAAACACTGCAGCTTCTCTCCCCTCACCCAACCTTCACTATTGAACATAACACAACCTGCCCTTGTATATTATAGTGGACACCTCTAAATCCCTACTGCTGAGATTGGACCAGAGAGGTGAACCGACAGAAAGGAATACCAGATACCAAGAATAAACTCATCTCAGCTGACAGAAGAAAAAGCTCTATATGTCTTACATCTTGGCTTAAAAACACAGAGGACACAAACTGTTCTACTCATGCTTCTGAGCAGAATCCCCATAATGGAAGGAACAAACAAGATCCTAGATCAACACCTAAAACCCACCAACAGCCCCTGTTGTAGCAGGAAAAAGGAGCACTAGTGTAATTACAACTCAGCACAAGATACTATTCACAGAGAGAAAATAGAAATAAGAAACCTATAAGCTGGGCGTGGTGGCACACGCTT